>PVJI01018555.1:0-33067 GCA_004026765.1 Micronycteris hirsuta | reverse complement strand
ACTCCGACAGGGGCTTTGTCAGTGTGGGGTGTGCGTTGGGGCGCAACGCGAGTCTGCGTTCCCCACAAGCTCCCAGGGCATGTTGCTGCTAAGGGTCAGCCTGCTGGCCATACTCCCAAGTAGTAAGGAGATATGACCATGCTTGGCCGTGGCTTTGGGCCAAAAGCATTAGCCATAGGCTTAGGATTAGACATTATCTGATACAATTGGAGGAGAGGCATTTCTCCATTTTACAGACTGACTCTCTTTCTCATCTTTTTTTCCATCTAATTAAAATAGCTTTCTGGAAATGTAAAATAGCTTTCTTGTACAATACTTCCCTTATGGTGTTCGTGATAACATACATAAAGCCCCTAATGGCTGCCTGGCTCTCAATAGGCCCTCCGTCCGTGGTGGGCCTCATGAGGTGCAAAATAAAATACTATTCTAAGCCTAAGTCCCAGACTTGACCAATGTTGTAAAGATCAGGACAGTGCCCAGTGTTTGTATGTTTTGGAAGGAGAACCATGGATACTTTTTGGGTCCCAGGCCTTCCCACGAGAGCACAATGTGTAGTAAAATGTGATCAGCTTTGGCAGAGTTGCGTGGAAACGTGGACAGTCAGCCACCTCTGGCTCCACGTGGAAAGAATGGAGCAGCAGTTTTTGAACCAGCAGTCCTTGGACTAGAAACCTAGACATTTGTCGTGACACGTAATCTTTCCTTTCTCCTGCTGCGGATCACAGATGAACTGCCTCAGGAAGCTCTGGGCCATAAGAAGGGAGAATAAATTTTCCCTGAAGCCATGCATAGTTAGTATTTATAGACAAAAGAGAAAGCTCTTTTATTCCTTCAACCTAGTTTCACAGTTTGTACTCCTTTTAGTGTGGGGGGATAGAGGAGAAGTTCTTGATTTAAAAGAGGATTTTATCAGGATTCTAAAATTAGGTCTTTTGCTATATATCATTATACCCTTTAGCTTATAATTGCTATTGGAGCTGCTCGTAGCTTTGCAAAATGTTTAAACCATGGCTCTTTCCCAGTCTTACTGAGGAAATCTCCTCTGTGCCCTGAACCCCAGTTTCCCCATCTGTAAGGTTCGGCAACCAAGTATAATTTAAATTCTTTGTACTGCTGAATGCAATAAGGAATGAAATTCACCTGACCTTGTAAATGCTGCTGAGCTGACAAATGAGTCCAGCTGGTAGAATTCTTACTGGCAAAGATTTCTGTTCTCCTTTTCATCCGGAAAATTCCCCAAGACTTCACAAAATGCTCAGGCGCAGAGATAACAGAGGATTTACTGTGACATGCATCTGCTTAAGGATGAGAAACAAAACCTTGCCCCAACTTTGGTGTGTCTGCAGTAGGTGAACTACTTTAAGGAAAAGCAGGGTCAGTGCTCCCCAGGTAATCAAAGGTCAGAGGGTGAGGGGTGAAGGCTGTGGAACTGCCTGACCTGCCCCCTGCCAGGGCCCCACAGTCGCAGAATGCCTGTGTCTCAAGCCTTTCACTGCAAGTTACCACAACCATGTGTCAACAGGTGTAATACCGGGACACAGCAAAGCCCACTGGATTCTGACCACGATGAGGAGGCGGTCCCCTCGACCTCGTCCAGCACAGCTGGGAGTTCCTCTGTGCCAGGTGAGGCCGTCTACTGGGTCGAACACTCTGGCCCTGCCTACAGGGAAGGACGAAACCTAGTCCTGCCTTGTCAGCTGGTTACATCTGTTCTGGCTGCCCTTCCTCCTCAGCCTGGTGTGCCTGGAGTATGTGGGTATACTCCATGTGTGCCACCAGCTAATTCTGGGCTCAGAGGAAATTCTGGGAGCAAATGGAAACACTATAAAGGGAGGAGCTAGATATGTCAGGAACTGTGATCCTGAGGCAGACAGCTCCCCCCAGGACTGAACAGGGCCCAGGATGGTGACTAACGATGTTAGCTCACCTCCGGCCCCCTAGAAGAGACAGGCAGCTGTGAGGGGTGGGGGACAGGCCACACTGGGCTCCTTTCTAGGTGGGTCAGGTCACAGTGCTTTAAGTGGGATTTTACTTCTTTTGACTACAGATCTGCCAGGGTATTACTTTGACCCTGAAAAGAATCGGTACTTCCGCTTGCTCCCCGGACACAACAACTGCAACCCCCTCACAAGGGAGAGCATCCAGCAGAAGGAGATGGAGCACAAAAGGCTGCAGCTGCTGGAGGAAGAGGACAAGCAGAAAAAGGTGGGTCCCCCACCCCCGGGGCTGCCTTGGTCCCTGCAGCCCGCCAGCCTCCCTCCACTACTGAACACAGGTGCCTGTGAAACGCCCTGTGACACTCAGCTTCGTGCACTTCGGGGAGTGTGGCGCTGAATTTTCGCTGGCAGGAAGCTGATGAAGAGAATAAGACCAAGCAAGCAATCTCTTTCCACTCCGCTTTCCCTGTTTGCAAAGCCTCCGCAGTAATTCTAACAGTTTGTCCTTCCCTGGGAGAATCGGGAAAAGCAGCATGACACTGTTTCAATGCCTGTATATTTTACATGGAAAGCCAGGGTATATGGTTTGGATATGAGGGTTTCTTGTACCCCTGATGGGGATTAGATGTCAGGACTTTTTGATGGTTATGGGGGCAACAGAACAGAAAATCCAGGCCGCGGGATCACCATAGGTCAAATGGAAAGCACGATGCAGACATGAGTGTCCAGGGCCATTCCCGCACTCACTGGTTTGGTGCTGTATTCTCCCAGCTGTAAATTGATTGGAGGGTTTGCACGGGGGCCTGGAGCAGACCTTCCAGTTCACACATTCCTTCTTGTGATGTGCTTTTTCTCTTGCCAAGGAGAATATCAGATTTATATGCATGTAATTTCTGCCAACTTAGTACCTGTTTCTTCATTGCATCCTTTGGAACTAAAGATATTCTCTATTATTTCACAACATAAAACTTCACTGAATCTTTTTTCCCCCCAGAAAATAACCAGGATGGGATTTAATGCCTATTCCTTGCTACAAAAAAGCAAGCTGGGTTTTCTCAATGTCCCCAGTTATTGCCGGTAAGTCAGTGGCCCGTTATGTTTTCTTCATGGGTATTCTTTTTCTGTTTTTTATTTCCATGGTCCGAGAATCCAATTAGGAGACCACGTAGCTGCTTTGTGAGGAGTCTTCACAATTGAGGGGCTGCAGCTCACCTCCTGCCTTTGCTGCTGAAACCAGTGCTAAGGGAGTCGGTTTCCCTCTAGAGCAAGGGTGTGACTCCTGCAGGAGGCCGGGGAGAGAGGACAAGGGACCTAGGCAGAGAACTGGGGCAGGAATTTCTCAGGATGCTTTCTCTATTACTCGTAAATTGTGTTTAGTTTAGTAGTAGGCCTTATAACTCTAATCCTGTGAGATTTCTGCCTTCTTTGCTCCTTATCTGATAAGTTGTCACCAAAAATGGAACATTAAATAGATGTATGTGTACTAAACTTTATCTAAATACTTGTGATCCCTGATATAATTTTAACTAAAACCTTGTGAGATAGGTTGATACTTCCCCTGGTTTCTAGAAGAACAGACTGAGGCTCAGAGCGGAGAGATTTTTCTCAAGGTAAAGCTAGAAAGAGTGGGATCTGTCTGCCTTCCAATGCCTGAACTGCTAACCCCTGTGTCTGCAGCCGCCCGCTGTGTGTGGGCAGGTGAAGAGAGAACATGAGTTTGGGTGGCTTATGGGAGACACAGGTCTCTCATCTCGGAGCAGGGCCACCTCCATGTGGGCCAGCCATGTAAGAGGTAGGAGCCAGGGCAGATGAGAACATGCCTCTTTTTTATTTCCCTAAAGAGTTAAAGATCTGGTTGAAAAGATTTGTTCTTCACCGTAAAACATACTCTGTCCTTCGTGGAGAGGTGGCATGAGATGCAGAGGGAAGGGGCAGTAGCAGGGGTGGCCATGTGCTGGGCTCTTCTCGTCTGCTGCGCGCCCTTCGGCGTGCTTCCTTTCTCCAACGCCTCCTCTGCATCTCAAGAGAAAGAGTTGTACTGGATGATCCAAAAACGCATTCCTCTGCTTCTGACTTTCTTCGATCCTGTAAATGGGCCACCCGTTTCTTTGCTTTAGTTTTCCTAAGAGTTCTAAAATTGAATTTGTTTGGTCTCTTGCTCATTTCCATTGCTGAGAAATGATATGGAGAGGACCAACTAGGGGAAATGGTCTTCAGGGTGTGGGGCGGGGCAGAACCCCTGAACCTTCCCCATGGGTATCTAGGTGTGGTGCCCACACCCTCCCTGCCCTCTCTTTCCCTCTGCAGTTTAGCCCACGAGCTGCGAGTGAGCTGCATGCAGAGGAAGAAGGTTCAGATTCACAGCTCGGATCCCTCTGCTTTGGCAAGCGACCGATTTAACCTCATACTGGTGAGTGGGAGGGAGCTGTATGTGGTGCGGAGGGTATTGCTGCTGCCCCGACACCTCATGCCTTAGCATCGGCTCCCATCAAGCCTGGCTGTGTAGATGCCAGTTGATAGGAGCCAGTGTCCACTAGGGTTTTATAGTTTTAACAAGCACCTACTGCCTACCCATTGGCAGGTGCCAAGCTGGCAGGGCAAGCCATGGTGACCATTGTCACCCTACTACAGTAGCTCTGTCATTTGACGTGAAAGCCAGGGCCCACCGTCCATTGACTGAGAACCGTCACAAAGTAACGTTCCCTTGGGTGCATTGTAAACACATCCAAAAGGCACATAGTGGACTGGGAACTTGTAATCTTTCCCATCCTGGGCAGGATGGGGTGGCCAGCCCTAAAGCTCTCCAGTGTCCTCAGTAGCAGCAGCATGTTACGCCCTTGCTTGCTCTTCCAGACCTGAGTAGCAGGGGCCTCCAGGCCTGTGACCCTAGGTCTGTACCCCCCACTTCATGACGCTGTATGCAGGGAGCAGAAAGTCTTCTCTGCTTTAGGTTAGACCCAGGCTGGAAGGCAGGGCCAACTACTTGAGTCCAGGGGCCAGGGATATGTTGGCAGAGGGTCCTTTAGAAATGGAAGGAGCCAAACTGCTCAGCTAGACTGGGTCTCGAGCCGCAGTAGAGCTTAGCCTGCACAGCAAACCCTGTCCTTCCTGGAGGCCCAGGGAAAGTCGAGGAGAGTGAGGGACACAAAACAGCCTCGGCCTGATGATCTTTGCACAGGACGGGGGGTTGAAGCTACAGAGCTGACCCATGACATCTCACCCCAGGAAGCCTTGGTAGCAGAGCCCTTCCTCATAAGGGGTGTTCGCGGCCAGGACTCACATCTCTCCTGTGGCTTTACCCGCCATGTGTGTTTGGGGATTCAGTTTGACCTGATACTTTCTTGCAGTTGGTTCCCATCAGGAGCCCCTTCCCTAGGGCTCTTCAGTAAACTGAGGTGGTGGGCCGGGGGGCGTTGTACCTTCAGTAAACGGGCAGAGCTCACTCTGCATGGTACACCCGGAGCCCCCTCAGCCTCACACGTTGTCTCACACAAGCTGTGAGCTGGCCCCTGGGAGGCCTGCCCCATCCCGCAGCATTACTGCAACCAGCTGGCTAGTGTGGTCAGACGGCTGGGGAGGTGGTTTGCCGCCAGGATCCGTTTTTCAGATCTGACTCCAGTCACTGGTAATGATGCTTCAGGAACATAACTTTTCTTCCCAGCACACTCACAAAGCGAGTGCCATTTCGCCAGCTAAATGTAGATAGAAACACAGAAACGTATATAGTTTTTGCTCTGAAATAATTATTAACCACATTTGTAAATGAAAAAAAAAAAAACCCACCTTAAAATAACCCACATCCCAATGCAGTCTTTTCTGTTGTAATTTTTTTTTTTCAGTGCAATGCCTTTTTTTTACTTGGTGGTAATCGTGGTGCCTGTGTAATGGGAATGCGATTTCGTATGCTCCTTTTACCTCTTGATACATTTAACTGTCCACGTTGCTGTGTGGCTTTCACAGTGGCCACATTCTCTGTCACCACATGTCTCATGTGAACAGTTCTTCTCCATGGACATCAGGACTCTTCCAAACACAGTTCTGAGAAAGGTGACCATGCAGATGCCCTACTTCCTGGCCACACCCGCTCAGTGCTGTTCTCATCCCTGCCCCTGAACTGTGAGACCAGACGCCTGTTAGCTTTGCCCAGCTACGGCTACTCCCAGTAGGAGCAAGTTAGGTCATCTCCATGCTTTGTGGACGGGACCTCTCACCTGGTGAAAATGCCGAGCACGGGGCCTGTCAGAGACAGGCAGGTGCTCTGAGGCCTGGGAGGTCACCTACAATCCACTTTCCCCTTCCAGGCAGATACCAACAGTGACCGGCTCTTCACAGTGAATGATGTCAAAGTCGGAGGCTCCAAGTATGGTATCATCAGCCTGCATGGCCTGAAGACCCCCGCACTCAGGGTGCACATGCACGAGAACCTCTACTTCACCAACCGGAAGGTACTCTGCCCTGCCCTTCAGCCTTACGGTTCGCTGTGCCTTTGCACCCAGGGGCGCTGCAGTGGTTAACCTGATTCAGAGCTGGGGAGAGAGCTTTGGGAAGAAGGCAGTGCCTGGTTACCTCGTTTTCCCAAGGGGGAAGTGGGATTTTAGATCCCAAGAATCCATAGAGGCAGAAAGGGACCGCAGAAGTGTCTTGTCTTGGAAGAGAGAGGAATTTCAATGTGGGAAGACTTGAAGTAGTGCTGCTATAACCGATCATAAGGCCCTTCCCCTCAGGAGGATGGAGTTGATTTGAAGGAGCCCACACCAAGGACGTCATTCCTGGGAGACGGGCTGCAGGAGCCTGGGTTAGAGGGCCCTCCCTGTGCGTCAGAACGATGTGTCAGTCACTCAGCCAGGCTGGGGCTGACACTGAGGCCCACATAAATATGAGGCGCTTGATGCCTAAGGGGCAACTTTTTGTTTACTTAACTTTTTTTTTTTTTTTTTTAGATTTTATTCATTTATATTTAGAAAGAGGTGAAGGTAGGGAGAAAGAGGTAGAGAAATATTGAAGGGCTGCCTCTCACCCACCCCCAACTGGGGACCTGGCCCGCAACCCAGGCATGTGCCCTGAGAGGGAATTGAACCTGTGACCTTTCTGTTTGTGGGACGAAGCCCAACCCACTGAGCCTCACCGGTCAGGCTAAGGGGCAACTTTTAAATTGCAGTGGAGTGAGAGCTGCATCTGTAAGAAGCTATGACTTTCTGTTCTATTGGGATATGAGCCCCAAGATAGATACAGGTTGAAAACGGTTTCTGGGTGAAGTGAGATACACTATGCCTTCAGAGTCAGGTTTCTTCCCTGCCATTGAAGAGAAGTCAGCCTCCCCCTGGCGGGTACACCAGGTGTCTCACTGTGAGGGCTGTGCTGGTAGTGAAGGACTAAGGCCTGGAGGCTGCCTCTTCCCTTTCCCTCTAAGGCCCTATATGCTGGGGCGGGAAGCTTCCCTGTTCTCAGAATGCTTGTCCCAGCCCCTTTTTAAGGAGCATGACCTGAAGAAGGCGCATGTCTATACCCCCACAAGTGATTCCACAAGAAAGCATTTGTCTGTTTCTCTCCATGGGTTGGCAGTCAGACCAATCTTTCCGTCTTGCTGTGTGCTTCCTCACCAGGTAAACTCTGTGTGCTGGGCCTCGCTGAACCACTTGGATTCTCACATTCTATATCTTTTGGCAGATGAAGAGGTTTGGTGGGCAGGCCACGCCCTGATGTGGACAGACATCTGTGGGTTTGTGAAGTGGCACCCTAGTGGTCAGAGGTCTGATTCGGCACATACTCTCACCCTTTCAGGAAGAGCAGTGCACGTGGGTAGCAAATAGATTCCTGTGCTGCCCAGGGAAGTAGTTGAGGTCCTGGGTGACTCTGAGGTCACTGTGTGCCATACACTGATCTGGAACTTGAGAGGTAGTGTTTTAGCAGAGGAATAAAGCAGAAAGGAGCAGTAAAATCTTGGGGAAGAACCCCAGATCCTGAAGGAGAGGTAGAAGTCAGAGCGGCAGTGGTCCCGGGGTGGGGTGAGCTTCCCGGGGGAGACAGAGGGCAGGTATCAGAGGAAGGGGGTTCCTTCGGCGTGGGATATGGGGCTCTGGGCTCTGGCACACATCCCTGCCAGAGATGGTCTCCTTCAGAGCACTCTTCGTTCTGCTCTCTGCCCTCCCAGAGAGCCAGCAGGGCTCTTTGCTAGGAGCACAGCAGGGCAGTGTCAGGGCAGCAGGGCCCTTCCTCTGGGGTCCCCAGGCACCTTGATGCTTAGGACAGCTGTCCATCATGTGCTTCAGGGAAGAGTATTATTTGACCCAAAGCCACATGTTAATGAGTCTTCTTGGTTCATTTCCATAATAAATGAGTTCTTAAAACTATGACTGCTGGTACCAAACACCAACATTATGAGTTGCCGTAAGGCTGACAGTTGACGTCTGTGAATGAATGCTCTCAGCGCAGTGCTTGGCACGTTACGGGTACCCAGCAGATGATGGCTGAATCAGAACGTATTTTAAAATTTATTCCACAGCACTGTTTCAGAGGGGGTTAAAGCGTAAATCCGAGATCTTATTATAAATTTCACGTGAGACAAAACTGTGTATTTGGTTAAATCGAAAGTTTTCTGTGGTGTGATGGGACTGCTCATTGCTGTGATCGCGCTACCAGAGGGCAGAGGAACCCAAGCCTGAAGGGGAGGAAACAGTAACCTCATTCTCATTTTGTATTTTAAAACAGTATGGTAGGTTTTTCTTTTTTTTTCCTAATTGATTTTTTTTTTTTAAGATTTTATTTATTTTTAGATAGAAGGGAAGGGAGGGAGAGAGGGAGAGACACATCGGTGTGTGATTGCCTCTCATGTGGCCTCCACTGGGGACCTGGCCTGCAACCCAGGCATGTGCCCAGAGTGGCACTCAAACTGGCGACCCCTTGGTTCACAGCCCGAGCTCAATCCACTGAGCTACACCAGCCAGGCTCCTAATTGACTTTTTTTAAGGGAGAGAGAGAGAGAAACATCGATTTGTTGTTCCACTTATTTATACATTCATTGGTTGATTCTTGTATATGCCCTGACTGGGCAGCAAACCCGCCACCTTCGTGCATCGGGATAGCGCTCTAACCCACTGAGCTAGCCAGCCAGGGCTGAAACAGATTGGTTTTTCTTTTCTTTTTCATATTTCTGAGGGCTGAGGAGAAGATAGAAATCCATGTAATTGGGTTTGAAGAGTATAAAGAGTATGGTCTTTTGTAGCTTGATCAGCGGCTGGCCCTCTGGTGGTCATTTCAGGTAATCTTCAGGCTTTTGTGCACCCACTACTTCTGCTGAGAGAACATGGAACTTTCTCCCTTTACCAAAGCGGTGCCAGTTCAGACCTTCATTCTGCATTTTCCCCCACAGAGTGGTGGAAGGTCAGACTGAGTTCTCTCCTACACTTACTGGGCTCTTTGTTAACCTGTGGCCTGTTAAAGGATGAAGTGTACAGTACTGGCCCTGTAAGTGTCCAAAGTTTGAGTGTAACCTGGGCTTCAGCTATAGCCCGTGAAAGTGCACACGTGTGAGTACTCTCCCCACGTCCTGCCCTCCACGCTAGAGGCACTTAACGTGGGGCCTGCTGCCCAAGGCAGCATGACACAGACTGTCAAGAACGTTGCCTTAGAGCCCTGGCTAGTGTAGCTCAGTGGATTGAGTGCAGGCTGTGAACCAAGGGGTGGCCAGTTCGATTCCCAGTCAGGGCACATGCCTGGTTGCAGGCCAGGTCCCCAGTGGGGGCCACGTGAGAGGCAGCCACACATTGATGTTTCTCTCACTCTCTTTCTCCCTCCCTTCCCTTCTGTCTAAAAATAAATAAATAAAAATCTCTTAAAAAAAAAAGAACAACGTTGCTTTAGAAAACCGTACTTGAACAATTAAAAAAAAAAGAATTAAGGGGGGGTAAGCGGTAATGTTGCCTGATTGCTTTGCAGATATTTACATTTTCTGACAAGGGCAGGGTGTGTGTTCATTCCACCAATGTCTGTTGAGCATATACAATACCTGTGTAAAGAGCTGGAGATGGGCAGCTCCACAGTGACCAGTCTGAGCAGTGATGTCTGCAGGGCAGCTGGACGCAAGAGGGATGCAGGGATCGGGGCCACCTTCCTGGAGGTGGTCCCCACGTGGGAAGGAGGAGCCAGAGTGCTGTCAGAAGGAGGCAGTGAGAGAGAGTGTGGCGCATTGGGCAGTGGTGTTCGGTGTCCATGGTCTTTGGCTAAGCAGAGCCTTGGGAGACAGAATCCGCAGGATGTGGGGATTCCATGGAAGATCGTGGTATGGAGTCATTTCTCGCTCAGGCTGGTGAGGATGAGACCTCAGACAGAAGGCTGCTGCAGGATTAAGGAGGCACTGGAGAAGGAGTGCATGTGAGCAGAGGTGGAGGAGAGGCACAAGGCTAAGAGGCTTGGGGTCATCTAGGCCACAGAATGTCAGCGATGAGAAAAAGTCCAAGGATGGTACTCCAACAGAGTGGGGGTGTGGAGACCAAGAAGGCATGTGTAGTTAGAAATTGTGCTGCGTGACTACGGGGCAGGACTGGAGAGTGGCCATCAGATTTAGAAACTAGGGCTCATTGGACACCTTGGGGAGAAACCGGCTGGAAAGGTGTCATACCTGATTTCAGTGGGTTGCCTACTGAAAGAAAGGCAAGGAGTGCGGATAAACAGGTTCCTGTAGGGAGAAGTTTGGCTGTGAAGGGCAAGGGAGAGGAGCCAGATCAGCCAGAAAACAGTGCAATAGAAAAGTAGGCAAAGAATAGAAGGAGACAATCCAAAAAGGAAACTCAAGTGACTATAATCAGATAAATCAGTACACCCAGTTGTAGTCAGGGAAATGCAGATTTAAATAATGAGGTATCATGTTATACTCATTCAGATAAGCACACATTTTCAAAGTCTGGCAGTGCCGAGATGTGGCAGATTTGGAGAATGGGGAACGCTGCCGTGGAAGTGAATTGATACGAATACTTTAAATTGAAGATGCAGGAACCTTACAATGACCCCACAGTTCCACTCGAGAAATAAGACATCAGAGCAAAGTTTCCAGACTGCAGGTCATGACCTATCAGGGGCCATCAAGTCCATTTGTGAGCAGCATTTATAAAATGAAATAGACTAGAAAATATCAGTTTCATACTTAGGGCAAATATTTTATAAAACTCTTCAACTGTGTGTGTGTATATAGCACATAGCAGTGCACAGTTAAACTCTGACCCTGGGCTTGAGAAACACTGCCTTAGGAAAGCCTCCCACACGTGGGAGTGGGACACAGGAAGGCACTCAGTCCAGCAGCAGAGCAAAAAGAAAGGAAAAACCACCTAAGGGCCCAGCCGCAGAGACAGATAAATAAATTGTGGTGTATTTATACAGAATGGTGTCAGTGAAGGAAGTGGGACCACAAGCATCAGCACAGGTGTGTCTAGAAGACAATGAAGATTGAAAACTTGTAGAACATACCCTTCGTGATGCCATTTCTGTATGTTTTTAGAACGTTAACCAGTCTTTACGTTGCTCATGGACTAATATGTTGTGAAAATCTAACATGGCCTAGAATAGTGATTCTTTCTGGGTGAGGGAGAAGAGAGAATTGGGCTGGGGAGGGGTCAAAGAAGGCATTTAACTGTATCCGTGACCTTTTTTCCTTTAAAAAGAAAGTGAAACTAAGTATAGAAAATGTAAACGTGTTACGTCTGGCTTTACAGGAGTTATTTTTGTAATTTCTTCAAGGGTACTGATGCCCATCCTCCTCCCAAAGGAGACTTTGTACCTAACTTTCCTTAACAGCTTTTCCAGGCTCTGCCTCATGGGGATCGCCGAGACGCCCGGCTGTGCCACCCTGCTCCCAGCGTCACTGTTCGTCAGTAGTCATCCAGGTACCGGGTCCTTTTTGTGAAATAAGGGGGTGCTGTGACAGAGGTCTCTGTCCTCCGCCTCCAAGAAGCTGGAGCCAACACCCCCACCATAGGCTCCTCGGCGAAGGCTTGGACACGAGGGGTGGGAACCAGAGGCTCCGTGAATCCGTCGGCTCGCAGGGTGGGGACCGTCTGCAGAAGCACCTGTGGGGCATTCTCCAAGCTGACCCATGGTTCGTACTAGAAGCATGTGCATCCTTACACATTTCCTCCTTTTGGGTCATTTCAGGAGCCAGAGCAGTTGAGAGTGTGTGCAACCAGTGCAAGAAATCAAAATATTTGTTTGAGATGCATGTAGAGATCATGTCCGAAAGTGACCAGCTGGTGCTATCTGGGATACTTGCATTCTGTCTGGTTGAAGGCAGTTCAGAATTCGGGCTTCTTCCTGGCAGCATTCTGAATATAAAGTTTCCAGTCTTTCAGAGAATTCGGATCAATTAGACAAGGGTCAGGCCTCTAAGAGTACAGGCTTTAGGCAGACCTGGCACGAATCGCAACGTGAACAGATTGCTTAACCTCTGTAAAGTGAAGATAATACCTCCCCCATCAGGTTACATGGATGATTAAATGAGGTCACGGACACTTAGCCAAGTGCCTGGCATGTCATTGTACAGCTAGTTTATGAGGCAGATATTATCACCAATTTATAGGTGAGGAAACTGAGGCAAAGAGATGTTCAGAATTTGCCTTACAGAACTAATCTATGGTGGTAGAGGTCAGGATAGTGGTTTCATTTGGGGAGGGAATACTTGGTAGGGTACTGAAAAATTGTTTCTTAACCTGGGTGGTGGCTCTGTTTACTTTGTGATAACTCATTTAACTGACCACTTGCGATTTGTGCCCTCTACATTTATTTTATCAGTAAGAGTTTCTTTTAAAAACTGTTTTGCTTGAGGTTACACATCTAGTAATGTGACCTGGGACTGAAGCCCTCTTATCTGTGACACCATGCTACCTCCCTGGTAGCTGTTAATATCTTAGTATTTCTACTGGGATGTCAGGAAAGATTTATATATTCACTCTCAGAATAACCACTTTGGAACTGGGGACCCCAGCTGAGTGCCTCATTTTTTGCTACCACAAAGTCCAGAATGGAGCCAAGGTATAGACGCCCCATAAGCAGCTTTTCCTGGAGGGTCTGTGATCTGGTGGTCACTGTCCCTAGAGGGTAGCCATGCTTGACATTCAATGCCTCCCTCAGCAGGGGACCGACCTGGCATGCTCTGCAGTTTCCGGATCCCTGGGGCCTGGTCCTGTGCGTGGTCCATGAACATCCAGGCCAATAACTGCTTCAGTACAGGTGAGCCGTGGTCACCACCCCAGGTTCTCAGCGGAAAGGATTTCTCAGACCTTCGACGCCCCTGTCCAGCAGTCCCTCTCCCCAGACTACAAGTGACATTTGTCTCTCTACCCCATCTCTGCCTCCGTCAGGCTTGTCCCGGTGGGTCCTGGTGACCAATGTGGTGACGGGACACCGGCTGTCATTCGGGACCAACAGTGACGTTTTGGCCCAGCAGTTTGCTGTCATGGTAGGTTGAGTCGGGAATATGAAGTTTCCTAAGAGTGGAAATTTTGCTGCATTGAAATTGGATTCCCATATGGCATTTGGTCCTCCTCCCCCTTTTACAGGGAAACGAGGGCAGCAGAAAGGATTAACGGGTTACTTGAATGTGTCGGCGCTAGTGAAAGGTGGCTGATCCAGAAAGGCCTTGTCAAACTGTCTTTAAAAAAACTCCCTGTTTAAATGAGCTGTTAGCAATTCTTAAGTAGTACTTGGATGAGCCAGTAAGGCATTTGTGTTAATGTATAAATTAAGTCCCAGTTCATAGCACCAAATAGTTTCATACACAGATTTCAAGTTACACATTTTATAAATCTAAAAGTCAAAATCCTAGTCATTAATACATTTCAAAGACTTGTCCCACAGAGAACGCCATCTCTCTTTAAATTGGAGGAGGGAGTGTGCCAACCTGTTTCCAGCAGTCAGCCCAAAGTTCATTGATTCGGGCCTCTTCGGCCACCTTCCCTCTCTATTTGAGACCCCCTGCCTTCCCTGGACCTCTGGCCTCTCCTACTCTGTACTCTTCACCCCAGATTCTCCCAACAGCCTTGGTGGGGATAGGGCACCATCACCCGGGCTTCAGAGTGAGACCTAAGGGGCCAGTGCAGCTAGGGGGAGGGCCCTGGGGACACATGGGGTCCAGTTCTTTTTCCCTTTCATAAGGAACCCTTCCAACCCCACTGAGGCTCAAACTCTGACCCAGGAGGGCTGAGATGGGTCAGGGGGTGTTCTAGAGGGCACACCCCTCCCACTCTTAGAAGGAGGTACCAAGCTGTCCCTCTTTTTATAGACTCCTTTGCTGTTTAATGGCTGTCGCTCCGGGGAGATCTTTGCCATTGATATGCGTTGTCGAAACCAGGGCAAGAACTGGAAGGCCACCCGCCTGTTCCATGACTCAGCAGTGACATCTGTGCAGGTCCTCCGAGAAGAGCAATGCCTGATGGCATCCGACATGGCTGGAACGGTAGGGTAGCACTGACTTTCTCAAGCCACCCGAGCTGGTGGCCCAGTGGTCTGTCAGGTGGAGGGACTGCAGAAGAGACCCTCGTGCCAGACAGCAGCATGGAAAGGCAGCTAGAGCGCAGGCACGTTGTGAGCTGTGCAGGGCAGCTGCTCTGTTGCCCAGTTGGAGCCCAGTCTGATTTAGATTGCCGTGAAGCTGGTTCTGGTGCTTTCGATGGACTCAAGGCCTCAGGCGTTTGAGGCTTAGCTTTTCCAAACCTGAAGAGGCCCTCAGAGACCACCTCGTCCTCCCTGGCTTCTGTGCCTGAGGTTCCCCAGTGTGCCTGCTGGGCCCCCTTAATGGCCCCTTGTGCTTCTGCCCACAGATCAAGCTGTGGGACCTGAGGACCACGAAGTGTGTAAAGCAGTACGAAGGCCACGTGAACGAGTACGCCCTCCTGCCCCTGCACGTGCACGAAGAAGAAGGAATCATGGTGGCAGGTACTGAGGCAGGAAGATTCTGGTCATCGAATTCCATCCCTAGGGCCCCCAGCATCTTCTGCAGCAGAGGGAGAGATTACTCTAACACAGCGGGATAAAGGGCTCTGGGCTGTTGGGGTTGGGGAGACTGGAGGGGACACAGAGCTGGACATTAGTAAGCAGCAGTTTAAAGATTCTATTTATTTTTAGAGAGAAGGAAGGGAGGGAAAAAGAAAGGGAGAGAAACATCAATGTATGAAAAAAACATCAATCCGTTGCCTCTCACATGCCCCCAACTGGGGACCTGGCCTGCAACCCAGGCATGAACCCTAACTGGGAATCAAACCAGCAACCCTTCGGTTTACTCAGTCCACTGAGCAACACCAGCCAGGGCAGTAAGCAGCAGTTTAAACACCCACCCGTTGGACAGCCCTTTGTCCCCACATCAGTGGACAAACACCATTTCGGTAACAGGCCAGTTAGCTGCAATAAAAATTGGCTGCTTGGGAGACCTGGTTGTAGGATTTACATCTATTTATTAGGTCAGCATTCAGCGTGACCTTATCCCACCTGTGGAAAAGCTTGGGTTCCCTGTCCTTTGTACTTGCACTTCCACCAGAGCATGCTGAGAAAAGAAATCAAGGGCATTGTAAACGAGCTGATCCCTTTAAACCACCCCTGTGGCTCCATGTCCACATGCACACAAGATCTCTGCATTCGCTCACTAACCTGCCACATGTCTTCCCTCCCTCTCAGTGGGCCAGGACTGCTACACGAGGATCTGGAGCCTCCACGATGCCCAGCTGCTCAGAACCATCCCCTCCCCACACCCCGCCTCCAGGACCAACATTCCCAGCGTGGCCTTCTCCTCTCGGCTCGGGGGCTTCCGGGGGGCGCCGGGGCTGCTCATGGCCGTCCAGCAGGACCTGTACTGTTTCTCCTACAGCTAATTCTGCAGGGAGCAGCCTGGAGGACTGTGGATTTGACTTAAGGGAGTAAAAAGTAGCCATACTTCCGCCATAATCACTGCTTCCAGTGCAGGCATTTTAAATGGATGCTCTGTGTACACAGGCCCCATCCATACAGCTGCTGCGGAGAAAAAAGGTGCTGCGTGTTATGTGGAGACGCTTTGCTAAAGTTGCGTCAGTTGTGGGCTCAGAGAGCTTGAAAGTCCTTTTCATAAAAGGTACCTATTTCCTTTGTTGAATTCCTTAGACTAGTCCCTCCCCGCCCCCTTTTATTTAAAAAAAAAAAAAAAACTTTTCTAAGGGCTGAAGGTTGGCAATAACTAAATTAAAGCTTTTTTCACCAAAAGCCCTTTCAAGAAGCCGAGCGATGAGACTGAGAGAGACTGTCAGAGTCGCCAGAGTACAGAGACATCGTCTGTACGTGCGAAAGCCAGCCAGAGAGAAGAGGAAGAGGGGAGTCGTTTGAGTTCCTAGAGAAAGATTTAAGGCTGGAGTTTGGAATCATCAAACAAGCCTTCTCATACTCAGCATCTGAAGATCTTTGGGCTTCTTTCATTACCACTCACAGACATTGGACAGAAGGATGGATCTTTTTAGACGCTAGAGGTTTTAAGCAGGCTTGCCGTCTGTTGAGGCATCTTCCATAATGTTAAGTAGAGCATCTCCAATTTCCTCACAGTGATTTGAATGTCAGATACAAGGGCCCCATCTCAAAGAACATTGGATTTGACTTTTTACAGTCTGAGAGAAGCCATTTGCGAGAGGTTTATACCAAGTGTTAAAAAGTTTGTCTTTCTACCAAACAATAAACCAAAAGAACTGTGGGGTGGTACATTGATTTTAATGATTCAGGAGAACATGATGCTTGGCTGCTGTAGGAACAAACCAGCTGCAGTAACATCAACTTAAATCTTGGGTGAGGGGAAAAAAAGGGGTAGACACTGGGACTGGCCTTAATGGCCTTGTTGGGGAGCTTCCGTTTGCCCCTCCAGATCCACCTGTGTGCCCTCTTCACCTGCTGTGTGTGTTCCCCAAGCCGACCTGGACTACCTCTGGCTCTCTAGCCCCTGTGGGTTTAGCCAGGGGACACGCCGGTAGCAGAGCAGAGGCGGGATTGTTGGTCCCCAGCTCTCCTGCTGAGCTGTGGGGGCTGTGGCTGACCTCTTCCACCTAAGGCCACAGCTTCTGTTGGAACACAGCCCTCTGGGTTCCAGTAACTTCTCTCCAGTGTCCCTTCAGACCTGCAGCTGGAATTGCTCCTTACTGCGGCTATCCCAGAATGCTGCACCAGTTAAACTCTCTTCAGTTCCTTCCTTGAGTGTGTCATGTCTGTTTCCTGCTAGAACTCAAACTAATAGTTTAATGTACAGAGAAGCAAATTTAAAAATAATAATAAGGATTGGTAATCTGATAAATGAGCTACATGTTACAATATTTTTAGTGCCTCATATTTTATAAAGGACTTTCCCTTAACTGATATGACCCTTATAACTACCCACAAAAGAGGCAGGACAGTAGTAGTAACGTAAAAATGATTAGCATCATTTTCCAGGCAGAGAATCCTGGGCACAGGTACTGAGCGGCTTGCCTCTGATCACAGACCTTGTTAAGTGCAGAGCAGGGACTTGGAACTGGAAGGCTTGAGGTCACGTTCTCTATTTTCACGCCCCTCCAGTCACCGACAGTACCTGTGTTACCACCAATGCTGTGGAGAAATCAGGGAGTGGCTTGGTGCAAGTGTAAACATGCAGTGCTAACGTTTCGTGACACATAACCACTGGGTAAATGAACTTTTCTCCACCAGTGGGTAAGAAGCTTGCTAATTCTTATGTGTGGAATCATTTAGATTTGTCCCTGTATCAGCAACTGTCATACTGACTTGTACATCAGTCCCAGGAAATATCTACATTTGAAGGGTCCAGATGACCACTCACTGCAATCTCTTGGATTAACTCTGATGACATGCCCCTGCCCAAGAGCACAAGCAGGCATAATAAATGCCAAACTATGACCCTAACATCTACCCATATGCTTGTCCTCTCAAGATCTGTTATTAACAGTACACAAGGTCGTTCATTACAGCATCTGCAATTAAAGTCGCTGAGCTTTCTCCATAGTTCCTGTACCATTTCAGTGGAGCCAAAAGCCCTTGGTTGGCTACACAGTCCAACTTTGCTCTCTCCCCAAGCAGTGTAGACATTCTGACTGCTCAAGAGGCTGCTGGGTGAGTTCTGACAAGTATGGCCCTATCCCTATATAACTTCTTTATTTTTAGAGAGAGGGAGAAAGAGAGGAAGAGAAACATCAATGTGTGGTTGCCTTTCACGTGCTCCCCAGTAGGGACCTGGCCCGCAACCCAGGCATGTGCCCTGACTGGGAATCGAACCAGCAACCCTTTGCCTTGTAGTCTGGCACTTAATCCACTGAGCCACACCAGCCAAGTCTCAAAACTCCTAAATTCAATTTAGCAATTTGTGCTTGATCTCTAGTTAGGAGTCACTACTCCTAACATTTGGTCTAGGTTGTATGAAAAGTGGTTAGACTTAGCTGAGAAGCTGATTAACCATTTTGCTCTGTTTGCTTGTTAACAGTGTCTCAAAAATTAGTATGTTGCACATTCTTGAAGCATTTTCACTTGCAGGTCTACTAGGGCATTTTGCCCTGTTCCCCAGTGACAGTGAAAGGCAGACAATGAGAGGCAATGGTGGCAGCAGCACAGGGCTATGATAAACCCTCAGTAATATGGCCTGGTGTTCCCGTGCTCGTAGCCTTCGAAACATAGATGGGAGGACAATGGCACATTGATTACCAAAAATGCCCTCAGATGAACACCTGCCTTGTGCGCCATCTTGCTCTGCAGCCTCCCTAGAGTTCAGCCGGCCCAGCACACTGGAGGGTACTCAGAATCCTCGGTGTGCCCGGAAGTGCCCTCTGAGACCAAGTTAGCCCTACTTCCCTGTCAGCCCTACATCTGTCCTGTTCTCAGTCTTTCAAACAACCATCTCCAAAAATAACTGCAGGCTAAACTCAGTTTCTTCCTCCATTTCTTCACTTGTATGTGTTTGTGAAACCCTCTGGACCACTCCTGTACACTTGCCTCCCCAGGCCGTTCACTGCACGGCCACTGCCATGGGAATGACCTTCCAGTGAGGTCCCTGCCTTCCACGGCTACTTGGGCCTCAGAATAGAACGTGTGGCCTTTGAGATTTGATCGCATAAGCCTCACCCTGCCGCCCCATAGCCACTTCCCACCTGGGGCTCTCAGGACACAGACATTTCAAGGTCTTCCTCTGGTCTCTGCTCAGACCTCCCTCCACTCCTCTGAAAAGTCCCAACTGCGAAGTCTCAGCTTCACAGGTGCCTCCAGGAACCTTCGTCTCCCCAGCGTTTGCCACAACTAGATGCTCAGGATGTTGAAAAATAACCTGTGTCAGTATATTCCCTTTAAATCTTACAGCCCTATAAAGTGGGTGATGGTCATTCTCATATACTGAAGAAAAAAATGAAAGAAATTTGCCCAAGGCCTTCTGCTAATAAGTGGCAGTCAGCAAGTCCAAGAATCTCTTGAAGGCCCGTTGTGTTTGAGGAGATGGGATGTTTACTTCTGCCCTGGAAGTTTAAGATCTGCTCGGTGTCAGTTCAACATTGTTTTCCCTTCTTTTCCTCCTAAGACCAGCCACCCCTGTCTCCTACAGGTGACTTCCGGACTGGTCGTGCTGCCTCGGCCCACACAGCCCTGCTTGCATTCTCGGCATTATCTGAACAGAAAGAGCTGTGCGTGAGCACAGCGGACACCCTCTGCAGACGCCATAAGCTGAGGAAAGGCACAAAGATGCCAGTGCTGCCAACAGCCCCGCCCGGGACAGCCAGCTCTCTGGTGCCCCGGTTCTCTGGGAAACTCCGTTGGGCCGCCTGAGTTCAGTGTCTAATGGACATCAGCGGTCTCGTCTCGGGATGGAGCCGGAGCCCTGAAGAGGGATTCAGGCTGTTGAAACCATGGTGGTAGATGAAGTTGCTCAGTATTAGCTTCACATATTGGTGGCCTCCACCAAAAGTCCCCCAAGAGACAGAAATATACCGCTTTCTGCAAATGGCAGTTACAGAGCATATCCCTAATTTCAGATTCTCTCACCCCAGAAGCCCCTCTACCACATGGACTCACAAACCTGTGAGTTTCCTAGGTACAAAAACCGCACTGGGTCTAACAACGTAGAGCTCATACTTTGTATGGCAGGGGTCCCCAAGCCCCAGGCCAGGACCGTTAGGAACCAGGTCACACAGCAGTAGGTGGGCAGCAGGTAAACAAGCAGGCAAAGCTTCATCTGCATTCACAGCCGCTCCCTATCGCTCGCATTACCATCTGAGCTCCACCTGCTGTCAGAGCAGCAGCAGCACTAGATGCTCATAGGAGCCGAACCTTACTGGGAACTGCGCATGTGAGAGATCCAGGGTACATGCTCCTCGTGAGACTCTAACGCCTGATGATTATGAGGTGGAGCTGAGGTGGTGATGCTGGCACCAGGGAGTGGCTGCAAATGCAGATTATCATTAGCAGAGAGGTTTGACTGCACAGAGACCATAATAAATCAATTGTTTGCAGACTCATATATCAAAACCCTGTCAGTGAGTGGCAAGTGACAATTAAGCTGCATCTGGTGGCAGGCTGTAAAGCTATCCTCCTGCCGCCACCAGTCCAGTCCATGGAAAAACTGTCTGCTATGAAACCAGTCCCTGGCGCCAGCAAGGTTGGGGACCACTGTTCAGTAACTGAAACAAACTCCATTAATGATAAAGTTAATGGGCTGCTGTTGTAGGTTCGATTTTTTTCCCAATCAATGGCAGTGCTGAATTTAAAATACGGCCCTTGATGGTGTAGCTCAGTGGATTGAGCACGGGCTGTGAACCAAAGGGTCACCGGCTCAATTCCCAGTCAGGGCACATGCCTGGGTTGCAGGCCAGGTCCCCAGTGGGGGCCATGTGAGAGGCAACCACACATTGATGTTTCTCTCCCTCTCTCTCTCTCCCTTCCCTTCTGTCTAAAAATAAATAAAATCTTTAAAAAATAAATAAAATGCAAATATGGTCACCAAATTACCTTTAACTTTTTAACAGAAGCTTAACTCCAATGTTACAAGCTAGACAAACTTGCCTCATCTCTAAACCAGTTTCCCTGTTTTTAGTAAAAGTACTACTGTCACTTACCACGAGAACCTCTGAGGACAATGGAAACGATTAGATATAAAGCTAAGACCTTCCTGATACCAATAGTAGTAGGTACCTTGATTTTTTAAAACTTTCCTTTTCAGCAAAAGATATGGACCCTATCTTACCTAGAAACGCAGAATAATTCAGAACCCGAGGGTCAGGGGACGGGGAGGAAATATGAGAAACTCCTTATTTCCGTACCAGAGGCAGTTGGTGTGGGGCAGAGTACAGAGGCATCACTCTAGTCTTTCGGTCTGATTCCTCAAACCCCAGCTTTGATTCTCGTTTGCCAGGTGACTGGGGGCTTCCGAGCCTCTCTGAGCCAGTGTCTGGCTGTAAAACATGGCACTACCACCAGCCGTCCAGTGGGGTGGTGAGAACCAATTATTAACCACATAGAGCTCCTAGCCCAGTGCCTGCCATATAACAGGAACCCTAAATATTCTCTTATCTTTCCGATTCCCAGATAAGTCAAACCAGCAGAGTTAAACCCAAGAGATGTGTAAGGATCCCACTGGGCCCTGTTTTTTAGGAGACCACTTAGTTCTCAGCCACAAGCTGAAATCTTTGGTCACAGTTCTCCGAGATATGCTCAACAATGATCTCCTCTGCCAATGTATGAGCAAGTCTTTTAAACCAGTAAGTTATTAAGACATCCCCTACCTGGGTAGCTGAATTGATTAGAGCATCATCCCAGTACACCAAGGTTGTGGGTTTGATTCCTGGTCAGGGCACATGCAAGAATCAATCAATGAATGCATAAGTGGAACAACAAATTGATGTTTCTCGCCCTCTAAAATCAATTAAAACAAACCTTTATGCAGCATCTCCCTAAATCGGGGTGGGGGGGGTGGATGCTGTGCTGTTAGATATCAGGATGGTGGGTACTCCTGGTAGGAGGAGGGACCAGGAGTTCTTGGGGTACAGTTATGTTGTTTCTTCATCTGGGTGCTGGTTGAGTCTATGTTCAGTTTCAGAACCTTAAACAAGCTGACATGTATGTATGCATGACAGTTCCATGGGTAAGCCTTTGTTTTCATCCTGTATTTAGCTGTTTTTCACCTGATACTTAGTTCAGGCCAGAACTGGACAGGTAGAGCAAGAAGAGAGAACCTTTTGTGACTCCGACACTGGGCTCCCTCCCTTTCCTGTTGGTCTAACGAGTGTAAGGAAGGAAATTCACAGTACTGTTCCATGTCATCCCTGTGGCTGGGCAGACTCATGCTCAGGGGTACCCTGCACAGAGACAGGACAAACGGCCAGACCAACCATATACATCAGTCCTCCCCCAACCCTCCCCACCCTGCCCCACTTATGCAAGGAGAAAAGATAAGAACAAAAGGGACCAGGAACAGGAAAGAGAAGAAGGGAAGGGACAAAGACCAGAGTCTCAATAGCCACAAGGATGAAAAAGATACAGTAGAGGACAGACACAGGAGTTGAACAGACAAGGCAGGGCAGGGGACTGACGTAAAAAGGTAGAAAATTTTCCCAGTGTCTCCATCAGTACTTAGTAACAGCCTCTTCCACTATGAGAGAGGATTCCCCAAGGACTGTGACCCCACAGCTGCCAGAGTGAAACCCTGAGAGCACAAGCTCTTAAGCAGCTGCTACCACTGCACCACACAGCCCCCAACACAGGCCGCCCTCCTGGGGACCCAGCCGGCAGGGCTCAGCCTGTGTCGCGGCTCTGAACACCCCTACCCGCCCCGCCCCCACACACACACCGGGTCTCACAGCCTCCATGGAAAGCTCAGCCAGTGAAAGAGAACAGCGCGGTCAGTGAGCACGTGTGGAGCCCTCTAGCCCGAGAAAGGGCTCTCCAACCGGCAGTCTGAACACACTCTTAAGGAATATCCACAAGGTTCCTGGTCCGAGTCAGCAAACTGAGCTGGGGCGTGCTATCCACCAAAGCTGGGGAAAAACAGCCTGTTGGCGTGAGGTCAAAACCCCCATGGTGATGGTTTGTGGTCTTTGGCTGTGATTTTAAACTTGTTAGAGTAATAACCTGAGGAGTTGACGGGTAAAATATGACCACCACCCTAGAAGTGCGCCTCACTTGGCTTCTGCGTTGAAGCCATCAGCTACTTTCCTTCCCCTAGAAAGAGGGAGCAAGACTTACGAATGGAGTTAAAGGAGAGTCAGCACAGCGCATGTTCAGCAGGAAGATTCCTTTATAACGGCGGATTTGATGACACACAGTACTAGAGTAGGGCCTCAGTCACGGCCACAGGAGGAAGGGAGCAGGTCTGAGGACCAACAAGTTCCAGGGCTGACCGTCACACTGCCACCCACACAGGGCGTGACTGCCAGGTACCTCCCTGAAGCTCCGCCCACCCACCCACCACCAGTTCCATCAAGAACTATGTTGCTATTTAATTCTTCATTTTTGGCCATTGAAGATAAAATCCACCATGATGACAAGATTTCAGCACAAGAGTCTCTTTCCAGTCACAATAGATGTGGATGTCCCAGCTCTCAATGAGAAACAAAAGTCCATTTGACTTCCTCTTGCAAGGACCAGAGAGAATTTTTTTCTTAGTGATCTGTTGTAATATTTATATATACTAAAAAAAAAAAAAAAAACACCAAAAAACTAACAGTCCATTCTGTGCTCTGTTTCCCTGGAAGATTTCTCATGATCACCCCTCCAATAACTAGAGGGGTCATGTGTCTGGGAACAAAGAATTAAGACACTTCAAAATAAGCAGTAAAAATCCTAGTGCAACACTCAGAAGCAGATGATGGGCCTGAGCGGGTTGGAGGGGAGGGAAGCAGGTGCTCTGTTTAGGAGCAGGGCGGGGCCTTTGGGAAAGCCGAGTGGGTGCAGACAGAAGCAGCAACAAGCAGGAAACACTGCTGGGGGAGGCCCACTTCCCCCAGGCTCTCCCCAGGTACGAGCATGTCACATCGCCCGCACTTGGACTTCTCAGGGCTGAGGACCCTATCCCTCACCCTCCACCCACTCCGGTGACCTGCACGCTAAG
The DNA here is from genome assembly GCA_004026765.1 of Micronycteris hirsuta. NCBI lineage: Eukaryota > Metazoa > Chordata > Mammalia > Chiroptera > Phyllostomidae > Micronycteris > Micronycteris hirsuta. The sequence goes on along the minus strand of PVJI01018555.1, from coordinate 9,073 downwards.
TTGAGTGGTCTCTGAAACAGGCTGAGGTCAAGGATTGGGACCTGGCTCTAGAGGGCAGATCTCTTTCAGGAGCTTCCAAGCAAGCACCTGGGAAACTCACTTCCTCAGGCAACCAAGAGGCATGACTGGAAAAGGCAAGGAAAGGAGAGGCTTCGAAGGCTTGGGAGAGAAAAAGGTGACCAGCAACAGCAGCTTTGTACCTGGCTCGGTTTTATGGGGAAGACCTGCTGCCACTGATGCCTGACCCCTGTGCTGGGGACAGACTGCAGTAAGTCTCTGCAGCCAGCAACAGCCTGAACATACTCCATATTCTTTTCATATGTCTATATGGGTATATACTTTTATTATTTTTAACTGAAATAAATGCAACAGATTTTATAAGCTGCTTGGGCCCCTGCCCTGAAGTGTTCATGCCTTCGGGCCTGCCGCCAGGCGACCCCAGCTTGCCATCTGTCCTGCCCCACGCCGTGGGAAAGGCCCCAGAATGAGCAGAGGGGCTACACACAACAGGTGACCAGGAGGAGGGCCTACCTCAGCGAGACTTCTGTTTCTAACCCTGAGAACCTAAGGAGTTGTGAAGGACTTGGAGAGGGAGCTAGGGTTAAAGGTCACCGGGCTTTTTATTGCAGTTGAAGCAGACTCGGACAGGATGGTCCCAGCCTCGGGAAGGGACAGCCCGGCGGTCATGGGAGCACTCATCACAGAAGCCCTGTCCGCAGGCCCGGCAGTGGTGCTTGGAGAGCTTGATGCTGAACTCCTTCCGGCAGTTGTGGCAGTGCAGGATCTCGTGGTCGGGCACCCAGTACGCCGGCCTGGCCGCATCCTTGACCAGACCTGTGGCAGGGAGGGAACCGTGATGGGCGGGACACATGGCACCCAATACCCCTAGTCCCGCTGTGCAGGCAGGCCTCCTAGGGCCCTCCGCTGGCTCGCAATCCAACTGCGCCCAGAACCACCTACGGACCTTTGCAACAGACAGATGCCCGGTCTCCCCCACACCACCCAGGCCAAAATCTTCAGGGCTGGGATGCAGACACTGAAATCTGCACTCCTGTCAAGCTCTCCAGGTGACCCTAAGGTGCAGCTGCATTAAGAACCACTGGAGTAACGACAAGAAGTTGGACTGTGGAGTCAGGACATGTCTTCATTCAAACCCCAGTTCCATCGAGCACGAGCCAATTGGCAGCTGCACAGGGTTACAGAGGTTCTCGGCACCTTGGCTTGCTCATCTTTAACAGCCCACCTGCAAGAGCTGTTATGGGGACTACAAGAAATAACGTGTCTGCCGCACCGGCCTGGGACCCGACAGCAGGGGAGCACTTGGTGAGCACGGTTGCCAGGCTCTCTGTGCCAAGGGCAGACCCTGCCTCGCCCAGTTACCTGTGAGCGCACATGTAACCTGAACTTCAAGCCTGGGCAAATCCACCTCTTCCCGCACCTTGCACTCAGAAGCTCATTTTGTGAGCCACAGGCATTAAATCTGCAGCAATTTTGATTACCACCTGCCCAGGAGTCCTTAGTCTCTTCTCTACAAAGGGATGACTTACCCCAGGCCCTGACAACCCTGCCTAAGCCCTCCACACACTGGTGGGTTTCTCTTCCCGTCTTGGTTACAAGTGCCCCTCACATCCGAAGGCGAGTAGCTAACTTAAAGCTAAATGAGTAATAGCTTGGCTGGTGTGGCGGCTTAAAGACAGCCACAAATTCGCTGACACTCCTGCCCCCCTCTCCAATCCAGGCAGGCTCTATGCCTACAGAAGACTACAGTAGTGCCAGTTTCCAGGCCCAGGCCTTAGAAGAGACTGGCAGCTTCTGCTTGTCTCTTGGAATATTAGCTCTTAGAGCTCTGAGCCACCAGGTAAAGCAGTCCAGCTACACCAAAGAAACCACACGAAGAGGCCTGGAGAACACATGAACAGAGAGGGAGCGTCTGCCGAGCCCAGCCTTCCAGGCATCCCTGCCAAGGCCCAGCGTGTAAGTTAGGGTGGCTTGAACCCTCAAGGCCAGTCCAGCTGCTGTACTGGAATATCAGGTAGTAACTGCCACTGGAAGCAGAAGAATTACCTTCCAGACTTAAAGTTGTGAGACATGGTAAAATGGTGGTGGTTTTAAGCCTTAACATTTTCAGGTAGTTTGTTATGCAGCAACCAGTGGTATGAGAGAACAGCTTCCAGAAATAAACACGAAACCACTAAGGCATTCTGCAGAAGTAAGCAAGTGTCAATCAGTTTTCAGTCAACCTAGGCCTGCAAGCCTTTGACAAGCGACAACCCGGGACACTCTGAAACCTTCCATCCCACAGACACTGCACTCAGGACACGCACTGCCAGGCCCACCTAGTGGTATGTCAATGGCTGTCACCACGGCTCCCAGAGTGTTCTGCACAGCCTCGCCCACCTTCCGAGCAATCAGGGTCCCGCCTTCTTCATCTGCCTGTGCCTCAGTAACGTCTGTAGACAATGATAAAGGAAAAGCCACCAGCTCTTAGTCACGTCCCAAATGGAAAATTCAGAGGGCAACAGCAGAGCACTCATGGATTCTTCTCCCAGGGGACCACTGTGCTGTCCTGCAGTGGGCACAAGGGTCTGGGCTATGGGTCAGATCAGCCTAGTTTCTAACACTGGGTGACATCTGTTTGTCCTTTACCTCAGCCTTCCTTTAAAGTAAACCAGGAAGGTTCCAGGAGCACGACCTAGAACCTTGTGCAAGAAGAAAACTCAGTCTAAGCCATGTGTGGTAAACACAGGATAGGAGTGACCTCCTCCCCCGCCCCCCTACTCAGCACCCCCAGGACTCGGGGAATGACTAGACAAGACCAAGCGAGCAATTGCTCTCAGAAGAGTGATGCAGTTAGTAACAGGGCTGGGCATATGGGAGTCCAGTGCCCAGGAATGAGGGTCCCCACCCTACCACTCCCACAGCACCCGGGCCCCACGTTACCTAATTGGACACTCCTGGCTTCATAGCAGTTGTCACACACCCGCACGGGCACAGGGCCCCAGCCCCGCTCGGGCACAGGCCGGGTCTTGGATGAACAGCCATCACAGAAGCCCTCCCCACAGGCCCGGCAGTGATGCTTGGTGTCGTTATCTTTAAAGGACGTAGCACACTTGCTGCAGCTCTGTTCCAAGCCCAAAACAAACAGAGGCAGGTCTAATTTGTGTCTGCTCAGCGGAGAACGTTACCAAAACCCACAGGGGGACCACAGGCCCATCCTGAATAGTCCTAATGCAGGGACCCTACAACCTCCAGCCACGTGGAATGCCCCCACTGAAGCGCAGCTGTGATGATGATTTTCTTCCAAGAAGTGCCTGGAAAGTCTCTCAAATCATTTGGCTGAGTCACAAGATTCTCAGAAGAGCTAACTGTAGCCAGAAGGAAAATGAGACTTTGTTTTTTAATGGCTTCTCAAAGGAACCTCTGGGAAGCTGGTGAGGAACGAGTTCCCTGTCACAAAGTATTTGGGCCAAAGCTGGGTGCTTCTTTGCTGTGGGTGCTATAGAGGTTTATGAATCAAGCCAAGGTTGACCCTAAATGATCTCTAAAGGTCCCTTTCCTCCAGATTCTGTATCCGTGGCCTTACACATCTGATCAATCATGATTGGCCCTTGCAGGTAAGAAAACTAAAATCCACCACAAATACTTGCAGAATAACACAAAGGGAAGTCAGGAGGCAAAGAGGTCACCAGATGCCTTCATGTAACCCCTTTTCTAATACTCTGGAGCTACCCTGACAGGGCGGGAAATTCCATGCCCCCCACCCCACAGAACAAGCTCAGGACAGGGTGGAGTGGCCGAGTGAAATGGGCCGTGCCAGGGGTGCAGACGCATCCTGCCACACGTACCAGGATCTGGGAGTTGGGCCTCCAGTAGGCCGGGGCTATCTGGTCTGTCAGCCAGGACGTCACAGCCTTGGTGGGCCCCAGGCTGAGCTCAGACACCGACTGAGCCATGAAGTTCACCCCGTCCAAGAGGCGCTGGGCAGCATTGTTGTTGTCCTTCAGAAATCCATCGGTCTGAAATGAGAATGCAGGCTCCCATCATGCTCTGAGTGCAGGGAGTCAAAGGAAAAAGGGAGAGGGGTCTTGATTGAGTTGCACACTCATCACAGCCAACTCAGAACCACGAATGCCTGGCAAAGAAAAATGGGGACAGACCAGGAATCCCTCTGGCTTCTAGGCAACACCACACCAACTGGTCATTACTGATGGATTCTCTTCAAGGTGACCACAAGGCTTGGTGCACAACTGTTCCATTCAGAACTTGCTTTGCCCATAAGCGAGCTAAACGAGGTCTGTCCAGAAGGTATCCAGCCATGTAATATGAAAAATAGGGACATTTATTGAAAAAGATACAAGATACAAGATACACTGCACATAGGAAAATGACTCCTCAGTCCCCTTCAAAGTAGGCACCCTGGGACCTCACACAGTTCTCCCAATCGCCATAAGCTGCCCTGTCGTATTTTCCTGAATCTTGACATTCTGATATCTCATCACTTTCAAAGGTGATTTTAGTACTGGGAAAAGCCAGAAGTCACAGGGTGAGTCACCTGGGTGATTTGATGTTTTGCCAAAAAACTCTGCATGAGACATGATGCATGAGCACACACCTTGTCATGATGAAGCTGCCAATCACCAGTTGCCCATAGCTGCAGCCTATAAACCATCTGAACAGTTTCCATGGATGAATGTTCAGGCCTTAACATAAAATCTGATGTAGATTCGTTGCTCTACTCAGTCATTTTGAATGTGATGGCCACACAATACACAAGCTCACTCAACAGTATCTACCGCCCCCACTGACTAGTACAGTGAAGTCATCATTGTTCATCACATACATCCCAGTCCACTCTCCTTGGCTGCCAGGTTACATGGATGTCACGCAAACCATTCTCATTATATTAACAATGGCTGGACTTTTTCTGGACAGACCTCGTACAATCCAGGAGGCACTCGTGTAAAAATGACACCTCCTGCAGGAAGTCCCCTGCCCCAGGCTGGGTTAGAAGCCGTTCCTCTCAGTTCCTCTAGTACCTGTACATCTCCAGGACTCCTATTTCCATGGGTAAGTGCAATATCTGTTTATAGACTGAAAACTCTTGGAAAATAATAACCTTTTTAATTTTTGTATTTTTTCCAAGTATCTAGTTCAATTCTGAGCACACGATATTCAACAACTTATGTTGAAATAACAAATGAATGAATGAATGAATGAACAGAAAGGAGGAGCATGCATTTCCCTAATTCTAAGGAGTATGAGGAATACAGCCTAAAAGTAAATTATGGTATTACTGTTTTCTTGGACTATAAACTACCTCGCCATAGCGATGTTAACTTTTACAAGAAAGAACTAATGCCAATCAAAAAACAAAAGACAACCCTGGCTGGTGTGGCTCAGTGGACTGAGCACTGGCCTGGGAACCAAAGGGTCACAGGTGCGAATCCCAGTCAGGGCACATGGCTGGGTTGAGGGCCAGGTCCTGGGTAGGGGGGCACTCAAGAAGCAACCACACATTGATGTTTCTCTCCCTCTCTTTCCCCCTCCTTACCCCTCTCTCTAAAAATAAATAAATAAAAATCTTTAAAAATAAATAAATAAATAAAGACAGTAATAAAATACTTTGTGAGAAAATTATACTAATGTGAGGCCACATTAAATCCACCGAACAGAATGGCCTGGACCATCCTGTCCATGGGGTCGGCTCCAGAAGCGAGACCACACCGCAGGAACAAATTCCAGTGGGGCTGGAGACCAGAAAGAAGGGGAACGAAACAGGAAGGAAATCATCGGTTGTATGGTACCCGCAGGATCCAGGAAAGCTCAAAGCTGGATCTGCAGATAGGCCTCTTAGGCTGACCAGTGGCTTTAGGAATCACCCAGCAAGGGGAACATCACCAAGTAAAATAAATCCCTTAGAGAAAGTTGCTTAGCTTTTTTCCATGACAAAAAAAAAAAAAAAAAGATTTTGGATGTGTAGTGATTTATGGGTAATTCCAAGTGTGACTTGTGATTTAATGCAGGATGGAAGCAAAATATCAATGCCTCGTCAACAGATTTGCTTTTCCAACATCTTGAATTCCAAAGTCAGATTAAAAAACAGCAAAGGTCTGTAGTAATCCCACTTCTTAGAGTATATGCTAAGAGAATTTCCAAAACAAAGAAATGCCTTTCTTACCTAAAGATGGTCACTATAGCATTTTCTTTAATAAAAGAACCTCAAAAAACCATTGTGAACGTTAAAAAGGGAATGGGGAATCAAACTGTAACACTAGATAAAATGTTACACAGTGACTACGAATGAGAATCATGAAAAGTGGAAGCAACGTGGAAATAAAATTGGAGAAAAAGGCAGAGAAATGGCACGTAAATTATAACTCCATCTATATAAACATATGCATGTGGAAAATGAGTGAGAAGACTACGAAAAAACAGTTTTATTTGCTAAAGCAGTATAACTATAGATCGATTTTTCATTTACTTAAAATGGTGCTTCTAATATTTATGCAGAAAGAAATGAAAGTAACAACCTAAAACAAGAAAGGCTCTCCACATCACGCCTTCCTAAGCCACCAACTATTGAAATTCATGGTTAACCGTAATTCTAAACAAGTTCCACTTTCCCACACACATGAATAACTGAATGATGCAGGAGAAAGAAGAATAAATAAAGCTGCTCTTACTCCAGGCCACACATGCACAATCTCTGTCCGCACCACCGTATCCACAGGATCTTGGTTCCCAAACCAGTATTGCCGGCTACGATAGACCACGCCGCAGTTAGGACATTCGATCACATACCTACAAGGAATGCAAATAGATACTATTACCCAGCCAGGCGCCTGGGGAGACGAACACACCAAACAACCCTTAGCTACGTCGTTTAAACTCACCCAGACCAGGCATATTTTGCAAGACCCATCCAGGGGGAGTCGGTGGAAGCAGATGTCTTGGGCACTACGCTGACTTCCTTGCCTCTCTCATAGCAGGCCTGAAACATGGAGCACTCTGCCAGCTTCTTCTCTGTACACCAGCCCCATGGCCTCTTCACGTCCCGGTGCAGCCCCCACACCCCACAAACCATACCAGCTGAGGGTTAACTGACCCTAAATTGAGCCCATCACAAGAAAGTTCATTTCTGTAAAGAAGCCGGTACCCCGAATGGTCATGAATGGAATGCATACCCATCCTGGGCCCCAAAACTGAGCTGTACACTATACACCCGCCACAGACAGAAGAAATCAAAACTGGATTCCTGAGGAGCACTTCCGTTCTTAAGGAGAATAAAGAGTCAATAGACAGAACCCCTGCATACAAGTTCAAGAGAAGGAGGGGAAAATAAGCTTAAAAAAAAAAAAAAAAACTAAAAACCGTGAGGCCCCAGCAATAAAGACATGTGAGTTCCTTTGGTCAGAGCTGGGGAGAAGTTCCAGAGATCATTCCATTTGAATGTCAGATACTTTGAGATGCAGCAAAGGTGCCCCAAGCCAGTCTTCCCAAAAGGAGGGCATGACCAGCAAGCCAGCTGCTGAAGCAGGGAGAAGCTGGGAGGACTCACCTTGCAGGTGTAAACTCGGTTGTCATACTGGTGGGAGTAACTGCAGCGGCTCTTGGCTTCGTGAGGTACTCCTTCTTTCCCATGATTCATGCTGTTCTTACATCCAGCCCTGAGTGAAGCCCAAAAGCTGACAATGAAGCGGCCAAAGAAGCCAAGCTACTTACGCAGAAGACGGTGAGCCTGAGCCAGACACAGGGCCAAAGCCAGACCGTGGTTATTACGTAGGTCCCAGACACGGGGTACGGGAGGGCCACCTGTCTTGGAACCCCACAAGCTTCTCTTATGCTTGCAGTCCACACCACCACCAAGGTAGAGCAGTTATTACTCTTGTACGAGGAGAAAAAGAGAAGTGAAGAAATGCTTCTCAGAAAAACCACCTGGCCCCTCCGCAGGAATAGAGGAGCCAGAAGACAACCAGCGTGACAAGAGATGAATCCTGAATGGCTCTTAGGGAATCAAAAAACCCAAACAGCCCTGGCCGGGTGGCTCAGTTGGTTGGAGTGTCATCCCGTGTTATCTTTCTAAGAGAATCCTTGGTTTCTCCCTACCCCAGACTGTAGAACCCAAGGCCCAAGTCCTTTTTACAAGGTCGGGGCCCGGCAGGTGGCTTACAGGGTTCGATGCAGAAAGGCTGCTCATCACAGAAAAGCTCGGGTGTCCCCTCCTGTACGTGGGCAAACGTGGAGGGCCGGGCAGTGGTCCTATGTGAGCAAGGACAGTACACTGCTGAGGGGGTGGGCGCATGGGGAGTGAGTGTCTACACAGCATGGAAACTGCACCCGACTGTGACCCTCTGCATTTAAATCCCCTGCGCTTCATCAGAAAAGTCACCAAACTGTGATTTAAGAACCATCCTCAGCTCAAATTAACGCAGTGATTCTCAAAGTGTGGTACCCAACCAGCAACATCAGCATCCCTTAAAAACTTATCAGAAATGCAAGTCCTCAGGCCCAACATCAGACCTACTAAATCAACCTGTGGGGGCAAGGCCCAACAAGCTGCTTTATCACGTCTTTCAGCTTTTCCTAAAGCGTGCTACATTTGGGAATCATTGCTCTGTTCCCCAGATCAGCATCACAGGCTTCACTCAGAAGCGTGTCAAAATGCAGAATCTGCCCTGGCTGGTGTAGCTCAGTGGATTGAGCTCGGGCTGCGAACCAAAGGGTCGCCAGTTTGATTCCCAGTCAGGGCACATGCCTGGGTTGCAGGACAGGTCCCCAGTGCCCAATGAGGGCCATGTGAGAGGCAACCACACATTGATGTTTCTCTCCCTCTCTTTCTCCTTCCGTTCCCTTCTATCTAAAAATAAATAAATAGCCCTGGCTGGTGTAGCTCAGTGGATTGAGTGCGGGCTGGGAACCAAAGGATCCCGGTTCGATTCCCAGTCAGGGCACATGCCTGGGTTGCAGGCCAGGTCCCCATGAGGGCCATGTGAGAGGCAACCATACATTGCTGTTTCTCTCCTTATCTCCCTCCCTTCCTCTCTCTCTAAAAATAAATAAAAATAAAATCTTT
>PVJI01018554.1:0-33199 GCA_004026765.1 Micronycteris hirsuta | reverse complement strand
GGCCGGCCCGCAGCACATTTTGCTGATGTGAAAGAGGTGAAACAAAAAATGGCAGAAGCATTAAAAGGCATCAAAGTCAACAGTTCGAAAACTGTTTTGAGCAATGGAAAAAAATGTTTCGATAGGTGTATTGCATCAAATGGAGAGTACTTTGAAGGTGACTGAAGTTTAAACATGTAAGAATAAAGGTACAATTTTTTATAAATAAATTCCGGTTTTTTTAGTAGTAAGTGGTGGGTGAATGGCAAGAGTTGGGGGTAAGATAGTCTAGTTGGTCCTCTAGGTCGTGTGAAGAATTTTCGGGAATCCCACTTTTGGGTGTATATTCAAAGGAATTGAAACGTGAATCTCAAAGAGTTACCTGCATTCCCATGTTCACTGCAGCATTACTGATAATAGCCAACACATAGAAACAACTTACAGTCAGTCTGGGGATGAATGGAAAAGGAAATGTGTGTGGTACACACATACAGCTGACTATTACTCAGCCTTAAGAAGCCAGGAAATCCTGCCCTTGTGACAACAGGGACGGACCTGGAAGACATTACGCTAAACAAACTAGCCAGTCAGAGAACGAGTTCGTGATTTCCCTTGTCTGTGGAATCTGAGATGGTCAGGCTCATAGAACCAGGGGTGAAATGGTGGTTGTCAGGGGCAGGGGGAGGGAGAAATGGGAAGTGTTGGTCATAGGGTACAGAGTTTTAATTTGCAAAATGAAGAATTTCTGGAGATCTGCTGTACAACACAGGGCTTATAATGAACAGTCCTGGATTGTATACTTAAACCTTTGGGACGATCGTATGTTACAGGGTTCAAGTGTTCTTGCCACAAAAGGGAAACAGACTCTAAAACTACAAAAATGAAGCGAGCAGGTGGGAACTTTTGGAGAATGGCTAAGTTTACAGCATTGTTTGTGATGGTGGGTTCATGGGTCTATATTTATCTCCAAGTTCATCAAGTTGTATGCGCTAAATATCTACAACTCTGCATATTAATCATTTCTCAATAAAACAGTTTCTAAAAGTATTATGTGTATATATATTTGAAAGTATCATGTTGTATGTCTAAAAAAAGAATTTTTAACTTTAACCTCTAACTCTAAGGGAGTTAGGGTTCTCCCTTCTTTCAGTGTTAAGGGCTTGAATGAGAGAAGAGGACAACCATTTTTTCTCAGTTCCTTTATAACGTGGCCTAGAGCAGGAATCTGTTTTGCAAGATGTGAGGTCTCGGTTAAAGAAATCTTTAGAAAGTAGTAATGTCAATTGTTATGTAAGTTAGAACTCCTTACTCATTAACTTCACACCTCCGTTTATTTACTATACATTTGGTCTCCAAGAACATGAATAAGACAACCTTGCCATCTACCCAGCCTTACTATGCTTGTGCAGACAGAAATATAAAGGAGCTCATTGTTCATGCCTGTTCGGGAACAGAAAAATTGAGGACTTGTGAGTATGCCCGTGACCTCAGCTATACCAGAGGGCTGTAGAAGTTTGCATTTCCAGCAGAATGTACGTACACTCTTTTCAAAATGACCTGTGAACAGAAGAAAAGTTTTATGTTAAACCTCGCCTTACCTTATACCCTGAAAAAAAAATTAAAGCAATTTCTGATAAAAATAACTATGTCAATTGCTTCAGAAATCATTCAGTCAATCAGCAAACATTTATTTGGCACCATATTTAAGTCAGGCAGTTTACATACACCTTTAACTCCCCCCAAAGTCCTCAAAATTAGATATACTAGGCATGTTCATTTTATTAGTCCAACTCTGGGTCAGAGAAGTAAATGTGTCCTAGGACGCAAAGCCAGTAAGTAGTAGAGACAGATTTAAACTTAGATCGCACTGTTTCTAGAGGGTGTGCTGTGTTCACTGTTGGGCACAACCTCCAATGGCTTTATTTAATATTTATGAAGTTACTCACATGGACTGGTTATTTTGTGGCTCACAGACCTGTGCCCACAAGTCCTGAGAAAAGTGAGGGAAAGTTGTAAATTATGAAAACATTTGCTTTGAGAAAAATGACTTGCTATCCTGGAGCAGTATTTATAGTAGGTGAGCTGACTGAGCAAAGACAAAACCACGGCAGAGTGGACCTACTCTGTTTAAAAGGTAGTCTCTAGTAGAAGAGGAAATTTTTATGCTTATTTATTTGTTTATCATTTTCTTAAAATATTATACCTAAATGAGGAAGATTAATGAAAGTCCAGACTTCTTGGTAGACTTTTGTTCAAATAGGATGGATGGGCCCTGACCTGTGTGGCTCAGTCCGTTGGGCATCGTCCTGCAAAGCGAAAGGTCACTGGCTCAAATCCTGGTCAGGGCACAGGCCTGAGTTGTGGGTTTGGTCCCTGAATGGGGCACATAGGAGAGGCAACCAATAGATGTTTCTCTCCCTCTCTTTCTTCCTCCCTTCCCCTCCGTAAAAATAAATAAGTAAAATCTTTAAAAAAAAAAAACCCTAAGTACGCTGGATGGTAAATATGAAATAGCAATAAATGTGCACAATTCCTAGGCATGCATTTCTTTGAAAGGAAAGACCAGCACTTCTTAGATTATATTTTGCAGAAGATCAGTATTGTGTTAGATATTAATAAGTGTTCTGCCAAAAATGGTTTGTCCCTCAGTGAAGTAAATTTAGGAAATTCTGGATGATTCACTGTCAAGCTTGATCTTTATAACTGGATTTCTCAGAACCTTTACTGAATGCATTATAATGACTGATTTCCAGGCACCACCACAAGCCCGTATACTGAGAATCTCTGGGGGCGAGACTCGGTATCACGGTCTGAAAAAGTTTTCCAGGTGACCCTGGTACCCAGCAGTGCTATTGTGAGGAGACACTTTTCAGCACACACACTCAGGCTAGGGGCCACTTCTTTTTCAGATCCCCAACTCTTTGTCACAATGGAGAAAAATGGTGATAGATGACAGAGTAGGAAGGCTTTGGTAGGCTGTCAAAGATTCAGTTCTTTATTTAGCAAAAGTCCATTTTGATCAGATAAACATTCTATGAATCACTGGTGATGGCAGAACAGATGGAACTACTATAAGAGGGGAAGAAATGACCAGAACAGGAGCCAAGTCCCATCCCGTGTGTCTTCTGATTCCCATCCCCGGGGCTTCCTTTTCTGCAGCACAGCCAACCCCGCTCCTGTGCAGAGTGCCCCGTGCTGCCCTCCGCCTCTGTCACCAGGGCACTGGTCGCTGCGGCCCTGCTGAGGGCTGAAGTCTCAATTTCACCTTCATCTTTTTACTTTAGTCCCTTGATTCTGGCAGAGGCTTCAGGTCCTATTAAGTGGGTTCTTGTTCTCTTTCAGTCTGTACGTCTGAAGTTCTGTGAAATGAGTTTATGAAAGGCTGGGGCTGACAGCCATTTCAACTCCTCCCGTGGAGCCCAGTGTCTGCAGGTAGAGACGAGGCCGGGAGAGAAGACCCGCCACTGCCTGGGAGTCACCTCCCCACTGTCTCCAGCCCCTCTGCCTCCCTGCATTCCCTCCCTGCAGGTCCGTGGGCACCATGCTCTCTCTTTGCTGCACGGCTTTTGGCAGGTGGCTCTTTCTTCCCTGTAAGCCCTTCCTTTGTATTTTCTCGCTGACTTGGTTGACAGAGCCTTGGCAACTTAGCTCAGAGACCACCATTTCTGGCAATGGCCCCCTTCCTACTCACACGCCTGTCTGGGTTAAGGGCCCCTCCGGTCTGCTCTGAACAGTACCCCCTGCATGGTGTTACAGTGGCACTGACCCCTGTTTCTCCCCAGCTGGGCTGTGGGCCCTGAGGGCAGGGTGTGTGCTGTTTCCCAGGCCCCAGCTCAGTGCCCCAATATCACACTGCTTACCTCGTGCCCGTGAGTAAGTGCAAATGCCCTCTTCCCTTGCTGCCTCATGTGCTCAGCACGCCCGCTCACGTAGTCACAGCTTTACACCCTTGTAGAGCTCTTTCTCCTCGTCCCTAAACTGCCTCCTTATTTGTAAGTTGTGGCTCCAGCTGCACCTGCTCGGTGTCAGGTCATATTGATTTCCACTAGCTAATTTGTTATTGCTCTGTAATATGTGTTCATAAAAATATCACAGGAGTCGTATATTGCCAAATGGACTATAAGCTTTTAAGACGACCTGTATTCACCCACTTCCAACCTCACACAGACACTGAATGGCCGGACAGCTCTGACGATGTTACGTTAGGTCTGAATTTGAGCCTTACTCTGCCTGCCTGCATGTATCCTCTCCCTCATAGTTACGGTTCCAGCAGCGAGCTTTCTGCTTGCAGAGGTCTCCATTCATTCCTTTTTTAAACAAACGAATTTCTGCACTTCACACATACTTAAGGCATTCGGCTTCTGGGGGCTGAAATACAGCAGTAAACGAAACAGACAAAAATCCCGCCCAGATGCTGGAGGCCGAAAGTAAACGAGACTAACAAGCAAAATGCACATCGTTACTTGGTGATGAAGATATTGGAGAATGTGGATGTAGTGGCAGGAGGGAGCTGCAGTTTAAAATAGGAAGACCTCACGAGAACGTGGCCGAAGGGCAGCATCCCGAGGGAAGGGACCCTGTAGGTGTCAGGGGGAGGAAGTTCCAGGACGAGCGAATGGTAGGGCCAAGGGAGCCGCATGCTCAGTGTGTCGGGGGAAGGGCAAGGGCATCCACGTGGCTGGAGCCGGGCAAGGGGGGCGCGGTAGGAGAGAGAGCCGGAGAGGCCATGGGTTTGGGCGGAGACTGCAGAGCCTGGAGTCTCTGCAGGCCCTGGAGGTCACCATAAGAATTTCGCCTATTTATTGGAACTTCATCGGGCATTCACTGTAGAACCGATGTTGTTTTCAGTGCTTTTGGAGGACAGAAGGACGAATCGGGCTCCGCCTCCGCCTCAGCGAGCTCAGATACGGCAGGGCGAGTAGAACCCCGCCCCGGGTGAGAAGTACCTGGGATCCCAGCACTAAGGCTGAGTCCCGACTCACACACACCGTCAGCCACAGTGGTAACTGAGACACGTTCCCCTCCCAGAGTTCAGTGTGACCGGATGCGTGCAAATTTCAGACATGAATGCTCTTTGACCCAGCAGTTACACACCTAGGATTTTTCCTAAGTAAATAAGAAGTATGCAAAAATGTATAAGCAAGTTTGTTTATAATAGTGAGCAATTAAATGTTCAACAATGAGCTTGGGCAAATGAGTTGTGATATATCCTATTAAGGAAATGCCTTACAGTTACTCAAAATTATGATGTAATCACTGCTACAGAATGATGATCATGACATCTAGTTAAGTGAGCTAAAGTTATAAAACAGCATGCAGCCCTGGCTGGTGTGGCTCAGTGGATTGAGCGTGGGCTGCGAACTAAAGGGTTGCTGGTTCGATTCCTGGTCAGGGCACATGCCTGGGTTGCAGACCGGGTTCCCAGTAGGGGATGTGTGAGAGGGAATCACATGTGGATGTTTCTCTCCCTCTCTTTCTCCTTCCCTTCCCCTCTCTCTAAAATAAGTAAATAAATAAAATCTTTTTAAAAAAACCCAGCACACAAAGGAGGAACCCATTGTCACAAAACTCAGAGTGTGTGATTTATGCACCACGGGAGTCCAGGGGACGGTGAGGCAAGGTATGAGCTGTGCTAATCTCCGTGCAGTGGGGCTGGGGGCTGAGTTTTTTCCTTCTTCATTATTCCTTTTTGTTTGACATGATAAAATGCATGGGAAGACATCTCTGTGGCAATCAGAAAATTATTTTCAGTTTTTAAAGAAAGAAGGAAAAAGGTAAATGCTTAGCCCACCGCAAATCCTGCGGCCAGTGTGGGCACTGCTTTTCCCCTGGTCCCTGGGCACACGGGGCAGACTTCTGAGTCCCCAGGTAGAGAGACTTCGGTCAGTCTCCTCCTCGTGTCTGCTGATCTAAGGACACGCCACTCTGACTCTTCCCTTCCTCGCTCCATCTCCTCAATGTCTTCTCACCTCAGCCCCTCTGAGTGAAAATGAGAAATGGAGACACCATGAAAGGGAAGCCTTATTGACCAGCAGAACCTGCAGAACTGATGGACTCAGCGTACGTGTGCTGGGCCCAGTGTGGGACTCTGGTCCTGGGTTAGAAGGAGTTTCTGGGTCCCCAAGGACATTTATTACTCATGGCTGTTACTTCTTGAATATTGCTGGTGCCTACTCAGGATTTGTTTGAAGAGTTTTAAAAATGGATTTGTCCCGCCCCTTGCCTGTCTCCTATAGAGTCCTGACTCAGCCAAGCAGAAAGAAATTAATAGAGTTCCGAAAGGAACTATAGTTTCCAGCCAACCCCCTGGGGAGCTGGAGATGCCTGGACTGTGGTTTGGAGGCATTAATTCTGCTTGCTTTGACTTTACCAACAGTGTTTTATTTCTTTTTTCTCTCTCACCGGGCGCTTCACTGTAGAGTTTTGTACATAAAGGAAAGGTTCAGCATGGACTGCAGCTTCCCGCATGTGCTTAGGCAGCGGATGCTGTCAAAAGCACTCAGTATAACACCAAAAGGGCTCTCGTCAATGACATTCTTTTTTCAGTATGGATTTCCTAGCTCTCTGATAGGCTGCACCTTTGATTTAGGGATTCAAAAAGAACTTAATCATGAAAGAGAGCTCAGGGGGCAGGGTGAATCCTCTTGAAAGCAATTGCCTTTTATATGTCCAGGTTCTTAATCGCCCCTTGAGTCTGCTCTGCTGTTTTATTCCCTTTTATGTTTGGATCAACATGTAAATAACCAAGAATGGTGGCTGACTTTACTTAAGGCAAGTGGAATCAAAAGTTAGAAATGAAATCCAGGCTCAATGGAGGAAGAAGAGAATATGCTGTTTGGGGAACAAAAGAGCATGCTGATCCACCGTCAAAGGATGCCTTTTTATGCCTAAGTGTTTCTGTCAGAAATGTGAGAATATTGCTTACTAGTTTTCTCCAAAGCGAGTGCAGGAAATAGTAGTTCATGAGGCATTCTAGGATATTGTTCCAAGGTCAGATTTCTGGGGGGAGTGACCTCTATATGGATGACACCATATTTAAAAAATCATCCTCAGTGGTTTTTTTAAATATGGATTAGCTCTTAGAAGAGTTGCCATAAAGTTTTTTTTGTTGTTGTTGAATATAGCGTTTTTGTAGCTTATTTGACTACTGAACTCTTCTAGAAGAACCGCTTATTACCACCCAAGTTTTAAGTTCCTGTCTTCCTTTTGGAAGAATGAAAAGAATAACAAATTCTCTGTAAATGAGATTAAAAGATATATACTGGAGTCCAAAGTTAGTGTACAAGTTAACATACTAAGGGATCTTCTACTTTATAGCTGATTTCATGACCCTTCAATTTAAAAAAGATGCACAAAGCAAATATGACAAAATGTTAAGTTTTGAATAGAGCTGTTTTTAGGATTATCTAAATATTTCTGAAATGGAAATAAGTACCCACTATTAGAATTTTAGGGGTTCAAATGAGAAATAGACACAAAAGACAGATAAATAAGGTCAATAGAGCTAGATCTATCTCTATTGTTGTTGTTGTTGTTGTTGTTGTTATTATTATTATTATTATGAGATTTGGACTAGAGCAGGGGGCTCTGACCTGTGATCACAATTGTGCTTTCTGAAACTTGCTCCCTGGTTGGACCTGCTGTCCCCTCCTGGAGTGACAGTTATTTCATGAATGCATGAAGGCAGAAGAGTAGAGTCCCTTTGAACATCCTTTATCGCTCCACCATAGCTCAAGTCCAGTGCTCCTGTCCATTTCAGAGGTGCATAAATACAATCTCACGTGACAGCAGATTCCCCCACTATGGTTGTCTGCCTGCAGTTCTCTCTCCGCTCTGCACCCAGACGGTTTCCAGGCACCGCCACGCCCACACTGGGAGACTTAGATCCAGGTACAAATTCTTTAAGCTGTAATTGCATTTGTTCCCATTTTTATCTGATTGATTTTTTTGAACAAGGTACCCCTTTTGATCACTCTCTTCATAATTCTCTACTACCAAGTCTCAGTGATATTTATGAGGTAATATTGATCTTCTTTGCTGACCTTCAAGTTCACCTTAGCTCTTTTCCCCCAGCCTATATTTAATGCATCGGTATAGCTGCTGAAACAGATTCTCGTACTTCCAACTATGTTCGCCTTTGAATTACCGGGCACCTCATCCACTATTAATTTTATTTTCATGTCGGAAGTGATGTTGACTGTCTCAATATTTTTCCCATTTGAGAATATTTCATCTTCCTTTTCAATTTGAAGTGAAAGTCCTCTCAGTCAGGATAGAAAATTATTTTTTTCCTCAGTCATCATGATGTATGCTTTGTCTGAGGCGTTCTCTAGTTTCTCGGTGGAACTCAAGAATGAATGTCCTACTTGCTCTTTCCAAAGTCAGGGAAGAAGGAAAGTGTACAAAGATACACACACACACACACACACAGACATATCTGATACATGTAAATATCATATACATATATGGAAGGCGTCCTGGTCACGGAAGACCTAGAAGACAGAGGAGGAAGCCCAACAAGGATGCCTTAGGTACATGTGACTCTGGAACTGTGGGAAAAAAGCTTTTATTTTCTGTGCACTTACTCTGAGAGTAAGTAATATCTAGAAAGCCAAGAAAACCATTCAGCTTCATTTTAAAACTTCAATTTAGTTCGTCGAAGGCTAAAGCTAAAAGGCTCCGAGACCCAAAAGAAATGCCCAGAGCCCTCCAGCCAGTGTCAGAAAATATTATAAACCTATTGTTCTGTTTACATGTAGAGGCTTCTGTTCCGTTCTTGAGGAAGAAACAGTCTTGGAGAAATAATTCTTTCTCTTATATCCAACTCCTTCCTCCAGCAAGGAGAGAGAGGCTACTTCAGTTGGTGAGACTAGGGACCCCTTGAAAGCTTTTGAGTCCCATGGATGAGGGTCACTCAGAGGATATGGGACATTTCTCATCTCGACGTGATTCCAGGGTTGGCAAGGACTTGCAGTTCTCTACTCTCTTAACTTCAGCTTCGTCAGGACTCGAACTGATGGGGATATGAAGGTTCCATATTTACCAACCTCTAGGCTTGGGGGTGATAGAGCTTTGCAATGACCTCTGATTCTGATTCACTGGGAATTAAGCTGATAGTTCGGTGATGATTTAGCTAGTTATTTGTGTTTGTACCCTGGAGGGGACAAGGGAAAAGTGGTAATCTGGATACCAAATCCCATCCAGCTGACCAGGGAAGTAGATCCCACTGAGATTTAGATAACACAGAAATATTGCCAGGACTATAAATCTTTGCATTTTCCTGGAATATGTTCTCTACATGTGACCCCCTCTGCACACTCTGTGACCTGTCCTCAGTGCCAGGTAGTCAAAGACCCAAAGACTCCTGATCCCTGGAAATATCCCCTTCCATCAGCTATCATCAATATTCCTAGCCAAAATTCTAATTCTTCTTTTGTCTAGAAAACCAAAACACGCACACACACACACACACACACACGTATATATGTATTTATTTATTTTCCATTCTCCAATTTACTTCTCATACCCTCTCCTCTTAAAGCCCTAATGCAATGTGGAAGAAATAGTTTAACCACTGCCTGTCCTGTGGCGAAGGGGTCCTAGACATGGTCCACTGTAGTCAGGGCGGTGAGGATATAAAATAGGATACCGTGGGGGGGAGTGCACAAGCAGAGAAATAGCAGACCACACGTATTCCCTCAAGCACGTCTTTTGCTAGACAGTTAACTCAAGCTGGGCATTGCTGGAGGGAATGCACTATAGCCAGTGATCCAGTGGAGAGGACTCTGTCCCTGCAATGCTCTCCGTATTTATAGGAACTGTATATTTACAGGGGCTATATAGTTATAGTTCTAGGACCTATATATTTATATTTAAGGGACTATATAGGAACTTGTTATTTAGATCAGGGTTGGCAGCATTTCTTTTTTTCTGAAGGGCTAATGAGTAAATATTTTTAGCTCCTCGGGCCACAGGTTCTGTCACAACTACTCAACTCTGTCATTTGAGTGTGAAAGCAGCCGTAGCCAATACATACACTAATGGGCGTGGCTACCTATCAATCACACTTTATTTACAAAGAAAGGGGAGGGCCCGATTGGAGTTGTGGGGCCAGCCTCCCAACCCGTTATATATCAACAGATAACAATGTAAAAGCCAGCACCTTCTATTCGAAAGTTGTCTTGACAGGAATGGAGAGGGTTTGGAACTCAGCACTTCGGGTGTCAGCCTGCTCTTCTGTTGACATAACTCAGACCTGCTGAGCCAGCCCCCTGCTGAACCACCTCCAGGACCACGGACTGAGTCTCCAGGGCCAGACTCTGAGCACTATTCATTCCGTGTGACGCTACGGGAGCAGATGGGAGTCACCGCAAAATTTCTGGATTTGTCTGAAGTCACAGTCTCCCATTTTTTACCTTCTCCATCCACTCCAGCAGCGCGTCCACCCCCACCATGCTTTTGAAATTATTCTTGTCAAGGTCATTATGAGTCTCCATGTTACAAAACCCAGAGATCACTTCTCCGTACTCTCAGACACTCTGCAGCGTGTACGCAGCTGCCCGCTTGGTCTTTCTTAAGGTTCTGTCTCGTTTTGGCTTCTGTGACACTGCATTTTTTGCATTTTCTTTCTGCATCACTTGCTCCTCTTTCCTGGTTGTCTGTGTTGGCTCCTATATAAACGTCAGAGTGCCACACTGCTGGGTTTGGGGCACATGCTCTTCTCTATTTGCTCCTTCTCGTAATGAATCTCATTTAGTCCTTTGGTTGAAATGACATTTATATTCAGTGATTCCGAAACGCTGGCATTTCCTTTCAGATTTAGAGCCATATGTACAATTACTTTTCTGACGTCTGTATTTGGACGTTTAGTAGTCATATCCAGTTTAACATTAACGAGGCGTAAGTAAACCTGCATTTTCTCAGTTTTCCCTATCTCAATGTATGACTCTCTCCTTCCAGCTGGCCAGGAAAAAGGCTACCAAATTCTTCATTTCTTTTTGTCACAAGCTCCACTCCGGAACCATAAGCAAAACGGGGGCCCACACCAGATTGCCCCTCCCTGTCTCTGCTAATCCAGATCCTCTCTCTGCTGCGATGGCCCACCGATCCCTCCGATTCTCTTTTCTGGCTGCAACGTGTTCTTCACGGAACAAGCGGGGTGTTATGTTTAAGAGGTAAATTGGACCTGAAACTAATAGCATATGGCTTTTCAACTGTAATTGCAAAATAAAAGGAAATACTAAAAGGAAAAAAGGTAAATCAGAACATGTCTCATTCTGCAGAGAACCTTTGATGACTTTTCGGCAGACTCTGAAGACCCAAATCTCTTACGTGATGGGCCCCCGCTCAGCTTTTCAGTCTCGTCTTCTGTTATTCCCTCCCTCACTCCCAAAGTACCAGACCAGCCACCGTAGCTTGTACCGGTTGCAGGCCGTGTTGTGCCAGCTGATTCTTCTGTCTGAAACGTTCTTCACCCCCAAGATCCTTGGGTGACTCGAAAGTCAACCTCTCAGGCCTTTCCTTATCAACTATTTGTCACTTCACTCAGCACCCATAGATACCATCTATTAGGCCATTTTTCTTATTTTCCTCATAGTTTTTACCGTGATGATAAGGGGATGTGTGTGTTTATTGTGTGTCTCCCACCGGAAAGCGAGGTCCTCCTAGCAGGCACCTAGGCTGTCTGGTTACCCTCCCTTTCGTCTGCGGCGGTGCTTAGCAGAGAGTTGGCTCTCAGGAAACACTTACTGAAAATGAAAGGATGTTTTATCTCAAAAGGCTTCTTTTCTTTCTTCCATACTTGTGCCAGGAATATTGTTTACTATTTGCTGGGCCTTTTCCATTTTATAAGCAGTCACGTGTCTGTCTCAGCAGTGAGTCACCAACTCCCATGATGCCGCTCTTCTTTCAGTGGCAGTGGATTGGTTTCTGGATCTTTCTAGGCTGTGTACTCCCTGGGTACAGAGAGAGTGGGCTGCTTCTTGAGGAGGTCGCTGGACTGTTTTTTCTTATTAAGTCACAGTCTTCTCTAACTTCTTCTTGGTCTCCCTGAACTTTTCTAGAATATTCTTTTGTGTGTTTTCTTTGATTATGATACACACTTAAATATGATAAAGAGCTTGAACTTTTGACTCCACCTGGGGCAGTTCCAGTTTACATCTGCGGTCTCAGCATAATTATTAGTGGCGCCCCTTTTTGTTGTCAAAATTATCTCAGTTTGGACAACAGTGGTCACCCTTACTGATAAGCCTATGTGCGGCCATTCCCCCTCTTTTGTCACTGAACCTCTGTGAGGGGGTCTCAGGTGGCATTGCATGCTTGGAGGATCCCCGGGGAGCCCTCACCAGGGACTGTCGCATCTGGCCAGTGAAGTCCGATGTGGGCTCTGCAGCTACTATCTTCTCCTCCCAGGGCATGCAGACTAATTTATCTAGGTGAGAGGAATTAGCAATTAACCATTAGCCTCCTTAGAGCTGCTGAGCTGGGCTTTTGCACAGGGAATTGCCTGCCTCAGAGAGCTGAGTCATCAGCCCAGAGCCCACAGCCTTCCACGTTTGGAAACTTCTCCTCTCTCCCCACCTCTTCCTCTTCTGCCGAATGAATTGTTTGCTGTTTGTTAACAACACTGCTGACAAGATTAAATTTTCTTCCCTTCCTTCCTTCCTTCCTTCCTTCCTTCCTTCCTTCCTTCCTTCCTCTTTGAATTTTTTCCCTTTTTATTGAATTGATTGGGGTGGCACTGGTGAACAAAATCACACAGGTTTCAGGTGCACAATTCCACATGCATCATCTGTACACTGTGCTGTGTGTGCTCATCCCAGGTCAGGTCTCTGTCCATCACCATTCATTCCCCTTATACCCTCCCCCCACCCCTCCCCCCAGCGATCCCCACAGTGTTATCTTTGTCCATCAGGTTTTTCTCTGTATTGTTCAGTCCCTCCCCCTCCCCTCACCTAGGCTTCCAACACCCTCCCCCTCTTTTTCTTACATTCTTTCCTTTTTTGTCTTACGCTGTTTTCTTTAGCCTGCTTGTGCCCCACGGGCGTACTCTTCATGAATCAATAGAAAATCATTTTGCTTATTGATCATATCTGGGTTAGCACAATCTTCTTATAGCCACAGTTTATTAGTCATTGATTTGTATAACTTTAAATTCTATGGTACACTCCTTTTAAATAGTCTATACTTCAAATTTCCACCACTGAACTATATTAGTCTTCACCCAAATTAGTTTTAATTTACCTCGTTTCACAAGGGGCTCCTACCACATGAGGTGGTATTTCAGTGAAGCCTCTGTGATTTGACTCCATCTGCCTTAATATTATTTTCTGAGTGATCCTGACATCATATTGCTAACTTTTTCTGCTTGAAGCATACATGAATGTGTCTTTGCATTGTGTAGTCTATTTAATATGCTATCAGTTGGATTTAGGAGGCTTTTTCAATCTCTGAAGATTTTTACCAACTCTGTTTTTGGTGCTTTACCATGCAAGTGTGAATGTTATTCTTTGGTGTTTAAATAAGTAGGTTCTGAGGTTTTCCTTGTGTTAATTAGTTTTTGCTGTGGAACAGACTGTCTCCAAGCTCAGTGACCATTAACTGAGCTCATGCTTCAGGGGACTGGCTGTTTCTGACTGAGTTCAGCCCAGAGGTTCTTGTGCTGATCTTGGCTGGGCCCACTCAGGTAAGTAAATACAGTCGCATCAGTTGGTTCTGGGGCTTGGTCTGCAATTGGCTGCAGTGATGGGGCAAATGGACCATGGGATTCCCATCATCCAGCAGACTCTCCTAGGCTTACTCACAAGGCTGAAGGTGTTGTAAGAACATCAAGAGGACACGCCCCAGCGTACCAGTGATTTTCAAGCCACTGCTTCTGTCACACTTGCTAATGCCTAAGTAGCCCAAGGAAGACATATAGCTAAGGTCACAGTCAGTTTGAGAGGGCACCATAGAAGGGCATGGATACACACAGCAGAATTATTCTGCAATTTTATTTTTTTAAGATTTTATTTATTTATTTTTAGAGAGAGGAGAAGGGAGGGAGAAAGAGCAATGTATGGTTGCCTCTCACATGGCCCTCACTGGGGACCTGGCCCGCAACCCAGGCATGTGCCCCGACTGGGAATCGAACCAGGACCCTTTGGTTCCCAGCCCGCGCTCAATCCACTGAGCTACACCAGCCGGGCTGGAATTTTTTTTTTTTGCAAACAGTTTATCAAAGGATCATACACTGAAACATTGCCAAAGTTATACTTAATGTGTATAATTCAGTGAAATCTACACATAAAACTTAAGGAGGTTTAGTTACAAAAGTGTGAAAAGAAATTTATTGCGAAGTTTCACCTCCTTATCCCATGACATGATCCCAGAGAACAATATTATAGTGAGACTCTAATATATCAGAGTAAATTTTGGGGGCTGAATTGGGCTCCCCACTCCAAAGTCGTATGTCGAAATCCTAATTCCTATGACCTCAAACCAGATTCTCAGTATTTGGATTTGGGGAAGGGGCCTTTAAAGAAGTAATTAGTGTAAAATGGGGTCACATGGGTGGTCCCTAATGGAACGTGACTGGCGGTGTCCTCATAAAAAGGGGAGGTTAGGACACAGAGGAGAGAGGCCTCAGTGGAACCTAAACCTGCCGACTCCTTGACCTTGGACTTCCCAGCCTTCAGCACTGTAAGAAAATAGATACCTGTCTTTCAGGCCGCCCACTCTGTGGCCTATTGTTACAGCACTGTTAGCAAACCACTGCAGTGAATGCATTTAAATTGGAAGTCAGTTTTAATTCTATATCACCTAATGCATTCCGTATTTAAAGAAAAGCTCATTCTCTACCCAGTCTTGTATAAAGATGCAAAGAATGATGCTGAAGGAAACTACATTTTATCCATTCTTCCAAAACTCATCATTGAGTTCTGACACTGCTCAAGAAAACTATTTTAGCATATTTGTGATTCCGGCACAAAAATAGGTTGTAAGGCAGTGGAGAAGGCAGAACTGAGGCTCTGGGGGGCAATGTATGCTTACCCAGCAGCATGTGTTAATTTTTGTTTGAATTCTCACGATTTTGTAAGTTCCTTTAGTATAAACGCTCTTTTCTTTATCTTTGCTCTCTAGTATCTAACGATCAACGACTGTTTTTGATTACCAGCTGTACCTGGTGCGAGCTAGCACAGAGGGAGAAGGGTGCCAGGCGTAGGACGTCAGAGAAAAGCAACATCAAGGGTGGCTGGCTGGGAGTAACCACGGCTGGTGACAGCAGAGAGGGGAGCTGTTCCCGGGGCACTGGAATTAGGGAGCCCAGGTAGGAATTCGGCTTGGCTCTGCAAGGAAGCAGCTAGCTCTGTTAGAAGGAGGAGGTTCCAATCCAGGGCCATTCATTCCCTGTGTCTGTGTAGGTCCGACTTGCAAGCTCTGGTTTTCATCCCCTATTATCCTAATGGTTATGGATTTCTTAACTGTTATATAAGCATGCAATATTCTGGTTCAGATAATATCTGAAATGCAAAGGAAATTCCCAGGAAGAGAATAGTTACTTCAGAATGGATTTATTTGAAGACCTTATGGGAAAGGTGAGCCATAATTATTTCAGCTATAAACATAAAAGAGTTTTTGATTCTTTTTCTAGCCAGCGGTAACTCATATCCACTTTGCACATAGAGGTAG
The DNA here is from genome assembly GCA_004026765.1 of Micronycteris hirsuta. NCBI lineage: Eukaryota > Metazoa > Chordata > Mammalia > Chiroptera > Phyllostomidae > Micronycteris > Micronycteris hirsuta. The sequence continues at coordinate 17,551 of PVJI01018554.1, read as the reverse complement.
TTCTCATTCAAAATCTGTTCAAGGCAAGGAGATTACCTCTATATTTTCCCAGGAGCTGAAGGTCTTATGGTTATGATATACCACTTCTCAGGAGGACTGCTCTTAACAGCCGAGCAGTGGTCCATCATGCCAACCTCTGAGCCATTTCCCGGAGGAACTGAAGGTGGAAAGAACATTCCAAGGCTGGGGGGCGGGGGGCCAACCTCTCCTGAAGCCGAGAATGTGAAATGAAAAAAAAAATGCGAATAGAAAAATGTGAATTGAAGAATTGAGCAAAAAGACTTAAAACTCACACTATAGGAGACATTGCTTTTTATAAGTTGTAATATCACTTTCTTGGTAGACTAAATTTTTAAGCCAACTTAAAGAGTTATATAAACCTACCAAATAATTTCATATAGACATAGGCTGTTAATGCATTACTTTCATAGGTGTTACGAAATTAGCATACAGTCTCGGAAATGTGTGAATTTCAGCAATACCATACAAGACTTTAATTTAGAAGGTATTTAAGAGCTTCAGAAGGGAAAGGTGTCGATATATGACAAGGAAAAGCACCTCTGAAAACTATTTTTTTATACCTATGTCACTGAAGAGCACTCTGGAATAGGTAAATAATACTGATTTTAAATATAAAGAGTATGCGTGGAAACCAAGGGAAAAAGAGAGAATAGAAATGACCAGCATCGAAGTTTACTGAGCCAGGACATTATTTCCTGGTGGGAAAGTGAGGCTATAAGAATAATTTTAGCAATTTCCTTTTCTATGAGAAAACAGTCTCACAGGAGACTCGGGGGGATGAGCCTATGAGAGGTCCCTGGGGACCCTTCCTACCTTGGCGGGAGGGTAGGGAAGGGATGGAAAGGCCGCTCCTCGGGGCAGAGTGGGATGAAGAGGGGAGGAAGTAGAGAGCCAATGACCAGGAAGAAACTTTTCTGTCCTCAAAGGGAATAAAACATGAGCTGCTGGGCAAAGCTATTCCACTGACAACGTTTATTTTAAATTTATTTATTTGAATAAATAATATATTCTCATGGTCCAAAAAAAAAATAAAAACCCCAAACCTTGAAAGTTCCAAAGTGTAAACTGTAAGTCACCCACCATTCTTGACTTGTAATTTTCCACTCCCCCTATCTGTTTTTCGTTTCTCTTTAGAGGTGATCTAGGAAAAGACATGTACTTTCAGCCACAAAAGAAAAAGAAGTGAACATAAATGGTGGCGTATGACATTAGTGATTTGGAGCCTTGCTTTCTTCATTTAACGGACTTTTGGACATGCGGCATTTCAGTACATATAGAAATGCCTTCCTAAACAAAATGTTCCAGAACTTTCTATTGTATGAATGTGCCTTAGATTGTTCTACAGGTGTCACTGCTGTATTTTAATGTCTGGGTGTTTGTTTTGCTGTCAAAAGCATATCTTATTAATTATTATTTTTTCTCCTTCAACAACAAAGGCATTTATTGTTAGAAACGCACTGGAAATGGAGGCAGGAGGAACCCGATGATCTGATCCAAGTGCCTTTATTTGATGCTGTGCTGCGAGGCGGGCTGCGTGGGGGCCAACCTCTGCCCCCAGGGAAGGCAGGGGTGGGGTTATTGAAAGAAAAAGCGTGGGGTTTGTGAGGGGGCAGGGAGGGGTTAGTCTCTTGTTCTTCCAGGCAGGTGTGCCAGGGTTCCAGGATGTGAGCCGGCACAATGGGTTAGGTCAAGGGCCGGGCTGTTCCCAGGTACAGGAGGGTCCGTCTGGCCACGGGTTATGGTGGCCTGTGCCAGGCGTCTATTGTGCGCGGTGGAGGACAGTTTCTATTAAGCCGAGGGCTACCAAGCCAGTCGGGACAACTGAGTCATAGGCAGTCCAGAGGGTTGGAAACCGGCCTGACTGGGTCATGAGCTGACCTGACCCTTTCATTTATGACTATGAATTTGCCTCTGCTTCCTTTCCTGCTTCTATATTGTAGCCTCATTGTCAGTAAGTCCTAAAATATTCTGAAATTCCAGTTTTGATGGTTTCTTCTTTGACTCAGAAACTATTTTAAAAAGTTCATTATCGTCCCTCTGACTGGTGTGGCTCAGTGGATTGAGTGCGGGCCTGTGAACAAAAGGGTTGTCAGTTCGATTCCCAGTCAGGGCTCATGCCTGGGCTATAAGCGAAGTCTCCAGTAGGGGGTGTGCTAGAGGCAACCACACATTGATGTTTCTCTCCCTCTCTTTCTCCCTCCCTTCTCCTTTAAAAATAAATTTTAAAAAACTTAAAAAAAAGAAGTTCTTCATTTTCCAAGGAGTTGAAGTCTTTTTATTATGCATTGGCTATTAAAATACAGTTTGACTTCCTATTTTTAGGCTAATTCACATTATTACTTTAAAAAGAGGAGTTTTTTTGAAAAACGAAAGGCGTATTTCTCGTGGAAGTAGTGATCTCTGCTGAGTCTCACGTGACAGTGTCTGAACAAATCTTTCAACACCACACCCTGGACCTGCCCCCGTTATTCCCAGCTGTCAGAATTATTCAACCTCACAAAGAAATGACTGAGACTTAGGAAATGCCTGCTGCAATCTCGACAGTAACAGCAAGGACACCATACAGCGAAAGTACACATTTCCGTGCCATGGACACTGACCAGTAATCGGGGTTCTCTGTTATATTTGACAGATTCATAAATCCAATTTTTTTAATATATTTTTTTAAGATTTTATTTATTTATTTTCAGAGAGAGGAGAAGGGAAGGAGAAAGAGCAATGTATGGTTGCCTCTCACATGGCCCTCACTGGGGACCCGGCCCGCAACCCAGGCATGTGCCCTGACTGGGAATCGAACCGGGACCCTCTGGCTCCCAGCCCGCGCTCAATCCACTGAGCTACACCAGCCAGGGCATAAATCCAATTTTTATCTTACGTAACTCAAAGGAAATTTTCTTGTCCTTGATGAAAAACATCTACTTTGGAAGGCAGGGAAAGCCTTCTCTGTACCCTCTCTACGTTCTGTATATACTTGGTTCATGACTTAAGGGGCTTTTTTTCTCACCCTGTAACTGAAGAATTCCACTCCTCTCTTTCATAGAATGTCAGGTGCAATTGTTTATTTTAAGGCAAGCTGCAAAAGTGGTCAGGAGTGATTTGGCTGGAGAGATTAAGCCTGACTTCTCAGAGGGCCATTAGATCCGTTGTGATCTCAGGGTTCTTCTCCTCCTTCCACCCCAAATCCATTCATTTGCTACAGTAACCTCAGATGTAGGTACGATGTGCATGGATTTGGTCCATATTCAGGCACTGGGCGGGGGGAGGCTTGCTCAGAGGAATGTCACTCTGCATTTCTTAGATATTTATGTGTTATTGGTTGTATTCAAGAGGGGGGGAAAAGGCACAAATCCCCTTTCTCATTATAACAGATAGTAATTTGTGGATCCACGGAGGAAAACAGCCCCGATATGGTGCTGAAGATCTTCCAATAAATCAATGATTTTATAATTTCCAAAAAATAGGTCAGTGAGAGAACAACAAGCACAAAAGAAGGAGTAATGGTTTATCTTACCCTCACTTCTTTTATGTTTCTCCTTTTCCCCTTTCCAATCTTACAAATGATTATTTTTGCAAAACAAGTCAATGGATTATAAGACATACACGTTTCTAGGTTGAGAAATACTATTAGCTTACATGGTACAATAATTCTATTAAAATATCTAATTAAGTGACTAATTCTATTTATTAGTATCTTGTGAACACAGGAATCTTGGCATCACTTATGGCCCTAGATTGCTTGCTCTCCTTTATGTATTTATTTTGAGTCCCTCCCACTTAATTGCAAATTTCCTGGAGGGCAGAGGTCTGCATTGCTGCTGAATAACTGAAGCTGTTACATCAGACAGAAATGTCTCGGGTTTGTAATGGCTGTAAAAAGGACACGTTTAAAAACACAGTGAGACAAGTTGGAAAGCTTATTCTAGACTAAAGGAGTTTTGGCCAAATAAGGTTTGTTTTCCAGGTTGACCTGATTGCGGTACAGCTATTGCTATCCCGTGTAGGGAAGCAAAGCCATAGATTCTGGATTCTGCAAGGAGACCAGGGAGAGTCAGAAGCTGGAGAAACCTCCCTTGTAAACAACAAAAAGGATGTGGTTTATCAACAGATCACCTTCCACACGCAAATGAAAAGTCTTTGTCTTTTTTTTAGTTTTTTAAAATTTATTTACATTTTAGAGGGAGGGGAAGGAAAGGAGAAAGAGAGTGGAAGGGAGGGAGAGCAAGAGAGAGACATCCGTTGGTTGTCTCTCACATACCCCACAACGCAGGCATGTGCCCCGACTGGAAATAGAACCGGCAAACTTTAGGGTCACTGGCCAGTGGGTGCTCAGTCCGCGGCAGAGCCACACCAGCCAGGGCGTAGCTCTTTGTCTTAAAAAGGAAAGTCTCCGAAGACTTTGTTTCTTCTGTGTCAGGAGCAGACGTAAAGCTATGTTGAAATTTAAGCCCTTTGAAGGTGAAATTTCCCATTTTAAAAGAAACTTTCTGCATTATCTATACTCTGACATTAGATGGAAGTATAACCAAACATACATTGGTTTATAGACAAAAAGTTCAAAGATCTAAGGTCACAAAGTCTACAGACCGAATGGTCATCCTGTAAGTCAGAAAATAGGATGCCATCTGATTAGAGGTCATCAGAGTAATTGACCTTTTCAAGAGACCTGTTTTTGGTTCAGGGCTTTTCTCTATTGTTTCTCTTTTTTCAATTTCATACGTTTCTGCTCTCGTCTTTAAATTTCTTTTGTTCTGGTTACTTCGTTCTTATTTTTCTAGCTTCTCAATGTAGCTGCTTCTTTTATTGACTTTAGAAATGTCTTCTTCACTAATATATACAAATTTGATGTTAGAAATGTTCTCCCAAACATTGTTTTAGCTACTTCCACAATTTTGATATATTTTTATTTTCATTCAGTTCTAAATATTTCCTACTTCCTCTTATGGGCGGAATGTTTGTAGCTCCCCCAGATTCATACGCGGGAGCCCTAAGCCCAAGGTAATGCTGTGGGGCAGTTAGGGAGTCATCGGGTTTCGATAAAGGCATGAGGGTGGGGTCTCTGAAGTGGCATTAGTGCCCTTCTACGGAGAAGAAGAGAGACCAGAGCTCTGTCCCTAGCATGCGAGGACACAGCCACCTGCAGGTCAGAAAGGAGGCTCTTACCGTGAACTAAATCTGCTGGCACCTTGATCTTGGACTTTTCAGCCTCCAGGACTGTGAGAAATAAACATCTGCTGGTTCATCCACCCAGTCCGTGGTATTTTATTATAGCTGCCTGAGCAGGCTAATATACTTCTCTTGAGAATTCCCCTTTGACTCATGAATTATTTAAAAGTATAATGTTTCATTTCTAAATATTTGAAGGCTTTGTTGATCTCTTTCTGTGATTAATTTCCAGTTTAATTCCATTGGTCAGAAAATATACTTTGTGTGACTTCAATTCTTTTAAATTTGTTTAATTTAAAAGACATGATCTATTTTGGCGCACTGAGAAGACTATGTATTCTTTTTTGGAGGGGTGGGAGAATCTTCCGTAAATGTCAGTTATGATTTTCTTTTTACTTGTTCTGTAATCCCGGATTTATCATGTTTTCCTTTTACTTCTGTCAGTTTTTGCTTCGTGTATCTGAATACTCTGTTGTTAGGTTCATTCACATTTAAAATTGTTATGCATTCTTGGTGAATTGATCCTTTGATAATTTTGTAATATCTATTGTTAATGCAGGCAATTTTCATGCCTTTTAAGTCTAATTTTTCACATATTGCTATAGACGCTCCAGCTTCTTTTGCTTTGTCCTTTGTGGCGTATCTTGTAAAATAACCATACTTTTAACCTTCTACATCACTACATTTAAAGTAGATTTCTTTAACAATTGCATCTTGTGTTTTCCATCCAATCCGATCATCTTTGTCTTTGAACTAATGCGTTTAGGCCAAGGGTTTGGCAAATGATGGCCTGTGGTCTGTTTTTATACTTCCTATGATCTAAGAATGGTTTTCACATTTTTATTTATTTTATTTATATTATTATTAATTATTATTAACCTCACCCTAGGACATGCCTATTGACTTGGGGGTGGGAGAAGGAGAGGGAGAGAAACATCGACTGGTTGCCTTTTGCATGTGCCCCGCCGGGGGACCAAACCCGCAAATAGGCATGTGTCCTGACTGGGAATCGAATCCGGGACCTGCCTGTTTGCAGGATGATGCCCAACTGAGCCACACTTGCCAGGGAAGTTTTTATATTTTTAAAGAGTTGTAAACAGGCAAACTTAGAAAAAAATATTTATCACAGAGTGTATGTGTCCCCCAAAAAGCCTAACATACTTATAATCTGACAATTTACTGAAAATGTTTGATAACCTGGACCCCTCGTTTCTACGCATTGCATTTTGTCCGTACAGGGATGCATTGTCCCATGCAGCGATATGCTCTGTTGTGGAGGAATCTGCAGGTGAAGCAAGGGAGCCCCGTGTGCTTTACAGAATTGCCAAATAGGTGAGAAGACAGCGGCTTTCCAATGATGCATGATCCATCTGCTCCAGTTTCTCCCGCTTCCAGGCTATAATTTGAAGCCGAAAGAGATTGTCTGGATCCAAGCAAGCTCCCCTCCTGACAAATGGGGGAGGTGAGAGGGCTAGGCTCCCTTCCTTTGCCATGACTCAGGGTTTCAGTCTGTTCTTGAATGGGTTCTCAGGTGTTCTTTCTGATTCAGCACATTCCGTTCTCCAGACCTACGGGAACTCTAGGTTAGGGTCACAGACTTATTCCTCTTGTCCTCCTCGTTAGAATCATGTCTAGACAGGGTCTTTGAACTTCTTCATGCTCCCACGTAATCACTCAAGTGCAGGTGGCACTCTAGAAGTGGATGATAAGTAGCCTCACTTAACAGCATCAATAGGTTCTGAGACTAAGTGAAGCGACGTCAAATGGAACGATGTTACTCGAGGACCTGCTGTGTTTTGGAAAAAGGACGTGATGAGCAAAATCAAAGGGAACTGTCATCAGAAGGAATACCTTAATGCAAGGAGGCAGGGGCGAAGTCAATGAGAAGGTCCTCACGCCAGAGGACTAGGCTTCGAGGGGCGGCCCGGTGACGACAGCTTAGCCCGGGGGGAGTCAGACCCTGCCCCAGGGAGGTCCGGCCCAGGCTTCTTTCCTACAGAGTGGGATTCTTAAGATAGCCAGAAAAACTGAACCTGGAAATTGCTGAGGTGGTGGTAGCTGGTAGACAGGGAAGGTGCTTGGCCATTTTACAAAAATGGTGCAGGCTGGGGCAGTAAAAATATTTTTGTCACCAGATAGAAGTTTAAGCCACAGTAGGAGACTCCTGGCTTGTGAGTTCTTCCACCAAATTGTGTGTTCTTCTCTGTTCTATGTCTGTATTCTTAATTGTATTTATTATTAATTTTCGTAATGATCATTATTTTTATTTAAAAATGACACAAACGTGTAAAAATGGAAGCATACACAGGCTTTAAAATAAAAAATAAAAGTCTCCCACCCAACTCCTAGTCTATGTAGTGTTACTTCCTGACTCATTTCTGGTTTACTTTTTCTCTTAATTGCATCTAGAAATCACTTTAAATATGTTTACGTACATAATTATTAAATATTGAAGGTCTAAATTAGGCTTCTTCAGTGGCAACGAAGTGCTTCCTGGACACTGTCCAGCCTAACCTTGAGAAAGTCCTTGACGATGCCAGTAAGGGCTGCGTTCTTTTTCAAATGCGGAATGACTCTTGCTTCTTCCTTTGGTTACCTAATCTTTTGGTGGGGGGAAGTGGTAAGGAGGACCCAAAATATGGAACCTTATACATAATTTACTTCTATGGAAAGATAATTTTCCTATATACCTCTTTCAACTTAGTGATTAGATTAGACTTGGAGCACTTAAAATTCGTCATAGGGTTATTTTTTATACTAACTGCTGCCTCTTTATTCCCAGGAATTTCTTCAAACTGGATTTTGTAGAATCACTCTGAAAGAGATTTGAAGGGACGGTTGATTTGAAACATCAGATAAATACAGAAACATAGGAGGCTTTCTATGTTTCATTTTCACACACTTGACCAACTGAACTTCGTAAGGAAAGATCTATAGACCTCAGAGAGCTATGACCTTAGTTAGCACACTCATCGAAGGTGTCCTTGCTTCTTCTACTCTGTTTTTGAATAATAAAAACGCAAAATATACTTTTGGTTCTTTCTTTTAAATTCCTGTCAACTAAAATAATGGAGAATGCTTGAACCTTGTATGTAATTTATGCTAAATAAATAGGAAATAAGCACTGGTCAAATGACTAAAATCACAATGAAAATTCTGTCAGGAACTAAAATAATGTACTAAATTGAAGTCTTTTTCGTTGTTACAAGCTTTATTTCTTTCCATTAGTAATAGATATTGGTACTTGAATTTTATAAGTGAGAGCCTTTCGAGCCTGATATGTTTCAGAGAATCAATATTCTTTAAGTAAGGCTTGGGGAGCTGCTCACCTTCATGTATCACTGCCTTTGACAAACAGGGAGGTTCTTAAATTTGGTAACTGTTACTCGTTGTTTATAGGCATGGCACATGGCACCGGCTGTCCAAAGGCCCATCTTTTCAGGATATACCCACGTGAGTTGCACAGCTCCTGTGGCTGAGCATTCAGCGATCCAGGAAGGAGAGAGCTGCCTTCGAAAGCTAAACTGTTCATTATTTAGTCAAAATCATTCCAGGAAAAGATCCCTGTGTACTGCTTCTGGGGACACAAATGGGGTCTGTGTGTTCTACGGTAGAAAAATGATGTGCTTTCTCTTTTAAGATCTCAAAATGCAAATGGCGTTTGAGAAAGTCAGGACTTCAAAAAGCGATTGGCAATGAGAAAAAGGGCAATGCAAGATGTGATCAAGGAAAGGAACCTATCTCCATGTCTATTATTGATAGAAAGATTAAAAAAAATTGAATTACTTCTTAGGACACCTATCCTCATTCTCGGATATGGAAATACATGAGGAAACGCGTCTATTTGTATATATCAGAAGTTTAATCACCTGAGAGGGGCGGGGAGCTATTTTGGCATCTGTGGGAGACTAAATGAGTGGGTGAGAGAAGACAGAATGAGGGAGAGAAAATGAGAGTTGGAAAAGACAGACAGCATGGTTCTGTAGCCCTAGGGGTTATTTTCTATTGCTGAGGTGTGAGAAGGATGACCAGGTGTAAATAATTCAAGAGGGACTGGACAACCGATGGCGCACTCCTTTCTGCACGTTGAGCATTACTCTTAGCCTTAGGGGAGAAAGCAGTCAACCAATAGAAAAAAGAAAATTTTGCTTCTCTCCTCCTTAGTAGTGTCTGGAAGTACACCTCTGCTGTTTCCTTGAAGTAGCTAGAGTCTTCCCCTGAAAGAATAATTCGTAGTCCAATTTGAAGTATAAGCTGGTCTTATGAGAGGGAGAAAGAGAAAGTGAAAATACGTAATAAAGGATGGGGGACATGTGGCTGCCCATTATTTAGCAAAGCCCCTCCTTGTATTTTATTTACGCTCATCCAAATGCATAGCCAGGTATTTCTGCAAGACACTCATTGTTTGGCATGGACGGTATAGGTGCAGGCTTCTAAAAGTATTCTCTGTGGACTCTCTAGTCCCAGTTCAAAAGCATGCGGATATCAAAGAAATTGCAAAAAATGGAATAGGGCAAACAAACAAAAAGTGAGTGGACAAATAAGTTTAACTTCCTGTCAGGCAATGTGGCAGCTGTTATACACTATCTAGTTCCGTAACTTATGAGATTTAGTTTTAATTTTTACATATTTTTTTGGGAAAAGTTACAACTTAGCTTAAGAAGTATCTCCTATATTCAGGTAGTTTTTAAATGGGAGAGCCAGCTTTCAAATCGAGCTTTGAATGCTCATGGCCTTTCTAACAGGGTCTCTGAGAGGGGAGCGGAAGGGGGACTCTGCTGTCACTCAGACTGAATGTGGAGAGGGTCAGGGATGGCATCTAAGGAGAGATGAGCGAGTGCTGTGACTTGGAGCAGAGGTATAATTAAGCCAAAGAAGGTAGTGTGTTGATTCTGGGTCAGGACTCAGAAGACTCCTGTGGCACTATGATGGGTGTGAGGCCTGGGTACAAGCGGGTGTGCTTCTGGAAGTGTGTCAGCTCCCAGATCTGCCCATGCGTCAGCTCCAGGAAGAGGGAGAGGAGAGGAAGGATACATACCCTCCCTCCCTGTGCAGGTAGCGGGTGGAGGAGCCCCATTCCCGCGGATGTGGACCTGGGGAGCAGAGTGTCCGTGGATCCAGGGCAGATGCAGTGAAGCCTCCAGCGCAACCTGCAGTACAAGTGTAATATTAAATAATGGTTTGCTTCTTTTCTGTGTTCATTTTGCACACAGTGAATGTTAGCAGTTAGAGCCCGCATAACTCAAAGCCCTTTGGATTCTGCCCTAAATCCTTAGAGCGTCAGTGGTTCTGACAGCAAAGAGTTTCAAACGGCTGAGCTGACAAGACAGAAGCCAAAACTTGAATGGCTGTGTGTGCAAAGCCAAGAAGTTCCCATTTCGTCTTCAGAATGATGGGGAGATATTTGAAGGTTCTAAATAGGAGAGCGACAAATGTAATTGATTTTTTTAATGTGTCGTGAATACCAGTTGTCCTGTCCTTTGGTGAAGAGTTTAGTATTTGAGTTGAGTAGGAGGCTTTGAGAAGAGATGCGGTGATCAGGCCTGGAGTTCTCTTCAGACACTGGGAGTGCAAACCAGCAGTGACGAGGCCTCCCCGGATAGCAGAGCAGTGCTCAGAACTGGCTGGGGAACTCCTGGAACTCTCAAGGACTTGGTGACCCACTGGAATGCACGGGAAGAATGAGAACCAGGATCCCAGGGAGGCCCGTAGGTTTCTCGGTTGGGTGTTTTATAGGCCACTAACAGTGCCAAATCTGCTCCCATTCTCTCAGGTCTCCGCATCCTTGCCCAGGCTTCTGTGCTCTTTTGCCTCTTTGGAAGATGGCTCAACAGCTCCTGGAGCCCCTCTACTGTGTGCAGAGAGCTGAAAGTGCCTGGGAATTTATGGTTCCCATCCCGACCCCAAGGTGGCTTTTAGCTGAGGACTAACTGCACAGGAATATGAAAGCTCAGTGCCCTTGCCTTGAGGTGGCACAAACCAAGAGATGCAATATGCGCCCCAGAGCTCCCCTGTGGGATCGGGCTGAAGCCAGAGCTTCTGCTAAAATCACACTGGTGCTTGGCTTCCACTCCTTCCCATTTCTCTTTCCCTTGTTCCCTTCGACTAGAGCTCACTCCTGGGAGCACTTTCTTCCTCTGCGACTGCACAGGATTTCAAATGAGACTCTGCTCCTGCAGAACCGGACCCAACTCGGGGATCATGTTGACCTTCGTTTGACTCACAGAGGGGATACCGATATGGTGCAGATTTTAGAGGCAGAGTCGTCAGTTCAGTTTGGGATTTATGGATTTTAAATGCACTTGGGTCATTATGGAGAAATATAGAATAAGTCGTCAGGTGTGAGTTAGGAATATTAATCTGGGGGGTCATCAGGATATAGATGGTGGTTGAAGCCATGGAGATGAATGAGGCCCACTTAGAAGAGTGGATGGAAGATCTGGAAGTGAGGACTGGGCCAGGGGGGAATGTTGACAGATACACATTAACATTCTTCCTAAAAAGCACTTTTCACACGGCTGGCACTTTCCATTTTCACACTCAGAAACATCATAAATCATTTGATATTCAGGATAAAAGAGGAAGGTGGAAGGTGCTGTAAAATTATTGTTATTATTTTTCAGGTGTGGAAATTGAGACTTTGAGAATTCATATGAATTACCCAAAGTCAAAAAAGTGACAGAACGAACCCCCAAATCTAGGCCTTTTAATTCCAAGCACAAAGCTTTTCCTGCCACCCAGATGCTTTTGATAAAAAATGTCATTTTTTCCTACATACTCTTGCAATGTGTAGACAATTGTCTTGTCTCTTGCAGACTCGGCATTTTTACGAACTCATGTTACATTTGCTCCAGTTTTTCTGGTATTCTCATAAATTTATCATGCTCTTCTGCAGGATAACTTGGTTTAAAGGAAGTCACTTCCTTCAGGAAGCCACCCTGAACCAACTGCATGCAGCCTTTTGACTGTTTCTTCCAATCATTTTGAGTTCATTTTGTATTCTTTTTCACATGTTAGTATACTACTTTTGAGTGTTTTTCTTGACTCATTTCATACATTTTTGTTTTTCTTCCCCCAGCTCTATTGTAATCTTTAACATACTCTCTTTTATACAAAACTAATACATTCTCCTTATAGATTTTTTGGAAAATCTGAAAAGATAACCTGTCATCCTAGATTATAACAGCTATTGTTCTTTGCATATTTAATTTCAGTCTGTTAATTTTTCCACATGCTCAGGAATTTGTTTTACATGATGGCGTTCCTGGTGTTTGCTGTTACTCACCCAGGTTGCTATTTGGTGTGCAAATGTGTTTTGTAGCATTTCGATTTTTTCTTAGTATGTAGTTCAGTGTATGGAATAAGGCTTTGGCATCTGCTTGGGAATTTGTTAAGCAGGAAATAGACTTGTGAATGATGACTCAGTTGTCTGAGTCGGGTTAAACAAGCAAAAATGGTCAGAGAAGAGATTTATTGGTGGGGGAATGACTTTTTTGCTTATGAGGGGGTTTTGACTTTATTAGAATGAAATGCTTAACAGATTTAATTTGTTTCATTGTCTTCATTTTGTTAGGATGACCCTATATTTGGTGAGCCTGCATTTTTACTTTCCTGTCCTTATGGGGACTATTTAGACAGCTGAGCTTGTATTGGAGCTAGTAAACAGTTTAGTTTTATCCGATTCTTTTTCAGCTGTCAAAACATGATTATGACCTCCTTTCAGAGTTTAGTGTAAAACACTTCTCTGGTCTTGAATTAATTTTTTAAAGAGACTCCTAATAGCTTATACATTTTGCAGCCAAGAATCTCTACAATCCAGTTTTTCATGTTATTTTGCAAGTTCATCTGGCTAGCCGCCGTTCTTGTCATAATAACATCATTGTGTGTACCTGTGGCTCGCCATTAATCTTGGTGTATTAGACTTTCAAACATTTGTTCCTGCAAACCATATGCTGCATTTGTACTTTGCTGGATGACATTTAAGTGGTTTGCCTGGACATTACATATTCCCAGCACAGCATGAAAATGCATTTATGAAGGGCTTTGTGTCTGTGGTTTAGATGAAAAAGGAGTAAACCTTTCTCTCCCTTGAGATGTTTAGATTAAGTTTAATTGATTTTTAAAATACATTAGCATGATCGCAAAACTTTAAAACAAGTGAACTTTTTTTTTTAATAAAGCAGGTTACATTGGGGATTTGACTTTAAAAGCTTTGAAATGCTGAAATACCAAGAAGCTCAGGGTTTTGTTTTGTTTTTTTAACTTAGAGAAAGACCAGCACACTTGAAAAATATTTATAATTTATTCTATGTTTCCAAAGTTTGAATAGACATAAACTTGCTTCTGGAAAGAAGGCTTTTCATTTTGAGGGACTTTCAAGTTACAAGCCTTTTCAGAGGACAATGTTGGAAACAGACTAAGGCAACTTTATTGGCTTGAAACTTAGAAAGAAATCTGTATATTTTCAGAGCCATATGGAGGATGGTAGAACCTGCACTTACCTGTGTGGTGGACACTTACCACCCACGCCCTGCTTCTCAAGGCACTGCCCGCGGACTGATCACTTGAGCATCCCCCAGCGACGCGGCGCTGAACCTCCTATGGTGAATATCGCTGCTCCTCTAGACTCTGGCTGGAATGCTTGACCTCGGCCCTTTTGCCAACAGATTCCTGCTAAAACCCTGCAGAGATCAGTGCTTTATAACAAAATAGCCTGTGAAACATGGTATCTGCTCACTGCTCTAGGTAATCGACACCTGGATTCAGGGCAGAGCACTGGAAAATTACGTAACAGCTTCACATGAACTTATCGCCTGCACAAATTACATTATATCACCTTCATCCTATTAAATTTAAATGGGATAGCCCTGTTTTTGTCTGTGTCTGGTAGACAATTTTGGTCAAAGACACATGGCGTATTCTCAGTGCACAGTCTCATTTGGGACGTTCACTTATAATTTATTACCAGGGAAGAAACGCATGTGCCCGTTTTCCCCCCTCTCTCCTGGCTTTCTGTCTCTCTCTCTCTCTCTCAACATTGGCTTGCTTTCATCAAAGAGAGAACTAGAAGTACTCAACACACTGGTTTGGCTTTGCTTTGTTTGCCTCTGAGGAAACTCAGGGCAAAATTGAATAGGCAATCACAGTCATTATATCAAAACTCATGCTTAGCATTTTGCTGTCTTTTATGTTTTCCCAGCACTTTGATGTACACATGCATTTTATTTTAAGGTGCCTTAAATCCCTTTTCAGAGGCAGAACGTCTACACACACTGACGGGTAGGGTAGGAAAGGGCTCTTCAGAGGGCCAGAGGGTAACGATTCTGTAAACGATAGAAACGTAAGAGGAAGTGGGGATTTTGATTGTCATATTTCTCCCACTGTGACTCCAGCCAACAAACGGTCATTTGCTCACCAGCGATACTTAGTAAGTTGCGGTCACATCACATAAAATGCTTTCCCGTAAACTCTATTGATTGAGGGAAATAACCAACACGGACAATTATATGTGGCTTTAAATGTCTTTTTGTAGGGTTTTTTAATGAAAGATTTTGAGAATGACACAAAGAGCTAAATATTTGCATTAAAATGGAAACAGAAGGATTTTTTAAAAAAGTTAACGTCTCTAGTAAATTTCTTTTTTATAGGAATCAAATTTTTTTCAAAGGAAGGAAGCTTGGAATATTTGGTCATGTGAAAAATATTAGACGTGAAGCTAAGGTGATTTTAATGGGAACTTAGGAAGAAATTTTGATCCAGTTGACATATATTTACATTCAACTTTCAAAATTCTATTTATTTCTTATATACGGTCCTATGTACACCCTTGCGATAATGTAGAAACCAGTCAAGAAGAAATTTAAAAATGAGAAACAGAATTGTAGAGTTGAATTTGGCTTGAAAAGTCATTTACTCCAACCTCTCATCTGACTTTTAACCCTTAAACGATCATTGTTTTAAACAAACAGAACTTAATAGATAGTATTCATAGAATGACAATTTTTTTCTTTCCACTGAAACTGCTTTTTAAAGTTAGTTCTTCCCATTTCTGCATAAAATATCTGGCACTTTGTGGTCACTTTTATGGGACGTAAAGAGTTTTTCTATAAATTGCAAGACAGAGACTGAGTATTTAAATGTGCAGTTTCAGCCCTGACTGGTGTGCCTTGCTTGGCTTTTATCCCACAAAGCGAAAGCTTGCGAGTTCGATTCCTAGTCAGAGCCCATGCCTGGGTTGTGGGTTCAGTCCCTGTTCCGGGCACATATGAGAGGTAACCAATCAGTGTTTCTCTCTCACATCTCTTTCTCCCTCCCTTCTCCTCTAAATAAATAAATTCTTTATGGAAAAAAGTGCAATTTCATATAATACTCAAAATTTTATTTTGCTTAATGCTAAGGCTTCTTCTCTTTCTTCTGATAATACAGTTTTTCTCCCTTGATGACTGGTTTCTACCTCTCCAAGATCAGAAAATAGGAGGAAGAAGAGGAGGGGGCAGGCAACTTCTTCTGGTGAGGATGTGACCTAGATTTCATGCTGTCTGGGCTTGGCAGGCGATGAGAGCTCCCTTTCCCTCCCGAGGGATGCTTTTTCAGGGTTCTTCAGAGGTTCTCCCCCTCACTGGGGACCACTCAGCCGAAGGTCTCTGGAGAATGACAGATGCATCTCCATTTCTGCTGGTCACTTCATTCCTCCTTAGACCGTCTGCATCCAGCAATACCTGATTCGTTTTCTCTCTCCCCCCCAGTCTCTCACTTTCTCTGTCTTTTCCACAAAATGTGCTCACGTCCCAGCAAATTCTGAGAACGCTGACCTGTCCCGGCACAGCCAACTCTCATTTATTCCTTCATCAAAGCAGTCAGCAACTACAGCTTCATCTTTCGAATTTCCGGGTGGAAGTCAGACGCCAGCCCGCCAGGTGTCCCTAGGACAGGCACACATACCAGCTGTCTGAAGGGTTCTGTTGAGGTCCCTCTCCCTAGTGAGAGAGGACTCACTACACCCTTTTCCCTGAGCGGAAGCTTTAGGGTATAGCATTCCAACTGGACTTTTTGTCTGGGGGAAGGGAAGATCTGCTGAAATAGTCACAGTTTCTGAGACTTTTGGAATCCCACTCTAAGTTAGTCAAGCCTATGTAACTATGGTTGCGGAACAAGAACACACATTTTATCAGACAACGGGACATGAATGTGCAGACGACAGAAGCTGAGATGTAGCGGAAGGAAGGCAGGTGATAAAATAGATAGGGACACTACACCCTTGACTGTGTGAGGTAAGAAATCCAGAGGAAATCTCTAGTTGTTTGAATAAGAAATTTTAAAATATACGGTTTTGAGTTACAAAGATAACAGAGAGGTGAATTGTCACAGTGGCTTAACTACAGCAAAGGAAGAGGGAAGGGATTTACAGAGCTTTGTAGCTGAATCCTGTCTCGTATAGTTGGAAGTAGGTCATGTTTGAGATGGATACATTTTAACATCTGTAAACATCAGCGTGTTATTTGGCGTCTTCAAGGTGATTACCCGATGAGTTGAAAACAAAAACTGTTAGAAGTTTTTGATAGAAGAGAAAAGCCTGGTTTACGGTGGGACCGGGAATGGGAGTGGGGAGGCTGAGTGGAGGGTAGTTGTGTATATTGCTAATTTCCATCTCTAAAAATATACAAGCATGTATTTCTCTACTGAAATTTTTAAACTTCACTTTTAAAATATGTTTTAAAAATTACGTGGGGAAATATATAGGTAAGAGTATATTTTTAATGCAGCGATTTTCAACCGTTTTCATCCCTGGCACACATAAACTAATTACTGGAGTTCTGCGGCACGCCAACCAATATATTTTTTGCCAATATGACAAAAAAGTAGGTATCATTTTGATTCATTCACACTAGAGGGCTATTGTGTTGGCCATTGTCATTTTCTTTTTTGACAATCTAAGGGAAAAGAGGTCAGTGCCCCTGACTAAATAGTCAGGTGTTGGCGTGTTTTAAAAGTTCTTGTAGCGCATCATTTGAAAATCTCTGTTTTAAGGTGAAAAAGGTGATGAATGAGCTAAATGTTTGCTGCAAAATATTAGGACAGTGTAAAGCTATAACAGAATTCAATGTGATACAATCATAAGCAGAAAAATGCAAAAATTTTTTAGTACCTATATGAATGAAATACATGAAAATTATCTGTTGAAAAATCTTTGGTGATACGCCCTGGCTGGCCTAGCTCAGTGGATTGAGCATGGGCTGTGAACCGAGGGGTCACGGGTTCGATTCCCAGTCAGGGCACATGCCTGGGTTGCAGGCCAGGTCCCGAGTGGGGGCCATGTGACAGGCAACCACACACTGATGTTTCTCTCTCTCTCTCTTTCTCCCTCCCT
>PVJI01018553.1:0-32994 GCA_004026765.1 Micronycteris hirsuta | reverse complement strand
CCAATAACTTTGAGATGAAATCAAGGACATTGAAATGTTATAAATTACAAATGGTAGTGGCATTCCACGTGATGAGGTAAGGGAAACAGCATATCACAGACCAATCAGGATGAGCGGTGCACTCATTCAGGGCGGGTAGTAGCGGTAGCTAACGGGTAGAATTGTACTGGCATTTGCTGACTGTTAGTGCAGATTATGACTAAACTCGTCTAGCAAATGAGTGATGTAAGTGAGAGTTCGATTTCAACTAAGTTGATGGAGTGGTACTCCCTTTCGTGTATAAAAGTTTTGTTCATCGTTATATGTCAGAATTTGATCACTAGCTCACAAGCTGTTTGCAAAAGGATACAAATTGTTCAGATTGCTGAATAGCAACTAAATTAAAATTTCTTCAAATAATAAGCAAATTCATTTGGGTGAGGGTCGATAATAATAGACTGAGTAGCAATAATCTCTCAATGGCTGTGTAAAAGTGTTAGACCTACTTATTTGACTCCAGTGAAAGGGTTAGGAACTGGCTCCATTTGTGGGCTGGATGAGGAGCCGCAGCTGGAGGACGCGTTGTTCTGGGATGTCCAGTGATATTCTGTGGTTCGCTCTGCATGCCTGGCTCGTTAGCGAGATAGGATCAGCATCGTCGGTTCAGCTGTGGTGCTGTAACTCTTTAAGCGGCAAAGTGGAATTACTAACGAGGCAGCTGGCCTCTAACCCCACTTCTAAATCATAATGTTGGCTGTAAATCGGAGCTGGATGATCTTGGGTGTATTCCCCAGCGTCTTCAGATGTACTTTGAGTTGTAGGTCAGCGCTAAGTTAACAAGACCTTTACCATGAACTTCTGTTCTTCTGAACAGGGAAGTGCAACTTTAACACTGGAGAGGAAAAAGTCTGGGAGGGAGCCAGGAGCTCTTTTTTCTTTTTTTAATAACTATTATTTTCAATCCAGTTTATATTAGATAATATAAAAGGCTTTGATTTAATACACTATTAAATACTTGGAAAGTACCCAGATCTATCCTATTTTTCTCCTTCTTAGAAAGTACCTGGAAATACGATGTACTCAAAACAGGCAAAATTCAGTTTTGCAAGGTAAAAAGAGTTCTGCAGATTGGTTGCACAACTGCATGAAAGTACTTAACACTATGGAAATAAACACTGAAAAATGGTTAAGATGGTAAGCATAATTTTTATAATGCTGGGAAAAATGGACAGAAGACAACCAAAAGCAATGACATGTGCTTGGAACCTCAAGTCACTTCGCTCATGGGCTGTCCCAGAGGAACTTAAAATATCCTTAGTCTTGCCATTTCTTAACCAGCCCGCCTTGTTAAAGTGTCCCCAGTCACTGACTTCCTGTCGGTTGGACACCTGAGGGCAGAGATCTTTGACTGTTTCTTTCAGTACCGTTTCTCCATAGCTGAGCTGTGGCTGGCCCAGGGCAGGCAACAAATATGAGGCCACGTTTCTTATTTTCTACGTCACATTATCTGTTAAAAGTAAAAAAAATAATCAATTCACGAGGACAAATATTTTTATGACTCCCAAATCTAGAAGAAATGGAAGGTTTCGTCTTCTTGCATAATATGCACTCCATTTGAAAAAAATACATGTAGCTTATGCAGCCACGTTTTACATTTTCATAACTGTGTCTCCTAAACTGGTAGCCCACACAATTTACTGCTTTCTGGAAATTTAGCAGGTGGGTTAAGTACAAAAGAATTTTGGATTCCAGCAGGATTGGGAAGGTCTAGGTTATATCTTTCTACTTTTCTTAACAGCAAGAATTCTCTTAGCTCGTAATAAGCCAGAGAGCGTCAGGAGTTCTCAAGAGGGGAATTACAATACCCTGTGCTCCCCAAACACTTTTTCTTCACAGAGCATTGTAAATGTGGGTATGTGTACAGTACTTGTTAACACAGCCTGGAAAGAATGTCCTCCGGGGCCAGCGTTCTGCAGAAAAGAGTTTGGGCAATGCCGCTCCAGCTAGAAACCAAAGACTGTTGATTCTCAGTCCGGACACCATGTGTTAGGTGGAATGATACTAAGTTTCTACTTGATTGGTTAAAGTGACCCAGGTATCCTTTTGGGTGATCTAGTCAGGTGTAAGGCTTTTAGAATATCAAAGAACTTCATAATCCCCTTTTGGTATTAATTTAGTCTCTGACACTGAAATGTGCTTGGAGAAATAGTCTTTTCAAGATGATTCATTTTTATATTATACACAATCTTCTTGTAGATTATTCCTGCCTGCTATTTTTTATCACAGTCTTCCAATATTTATCTCCAAAGGCATTTTTTAAAAAATGTAAAGCAATTCACTTTAATTTAGTCTCCACAACGTGAAATTACTATTTTTCTGTTCTAGAGCAGGTGGAAAAGCATTTCATTTTAAAGTCATGTTTTTTTGTACTATATTTAAAATATGCTTCACAAAGATTTAGGTGGATCTTCCTTTTTCTAATTGATGTGCACTCCACAGATCTGTTCAAACTGACATTTATTACTGGTGTAATTGAAACATACATTTAACATGATTTATATGGAGCAACCCTAGACCAAAATGTTTTTAGTCAAAATAAGAATCCATTGTCTTATTTTCGATGTAATATGTATTTGATTATTTTCATAAAGTGGTGGTATTGATAAAAAATATTATTGATAATTCAGAATTGCCAACAATATTCTGCCTTTCTATTCTTGTGTAATCTTTGTAATTTTCTTGTAAGGTAGGTAGCATTATAAATTTCAAAGTGATACCGAGGAGCAGAAGGTTTAAGTGGATTGCTCAATGTTCTACATAAGACGAGCTGGAATTTAAATCGAGGTTCACCAAGACAAATTTTAATTCTTTCATTAGACTACAGGTACTTGTATTCTTGCTAAAAATATGATGTAATTCAAACAATTCATCTGGTGTATTTGTATGGTGTATTCTTAGAAAAAAAAATTGATGAATCAAATGATCCATACACATTAAAATTTTTATGTGTATCATCAAAATCTTTCCAAAGGCAGAGCCAATTGCATTTTCACACAAGAGTTTCTGTTTACTTATACCCTAGGCAACTGAGTATATTATTAAATATTACATTTTTAAAAAAATTATTCTTCTAGTAATTTTCATTTCTTAAGTGGTAGTTTATTTTGAGGACCATTTGAAGTCTCTTTACATATTACCATTTTGTCTTTACAAAATATCCTTTTCATTTGCTCTTTTTAGAAAAACTGTTAGCTTTTTTCTTACTGGTTTGTAAAAACTCACTGTACCTTAAGATTAGCCTGAATGAGTGGCATATAAATTAGTGTGAAACCAAATTTATTCTTATAATAACACTCTCCTCATTCACTTGCATTCCAATATATTTTCTTCAGTGGGAGGGCAGGGTTACAGAACTAGACAATGTACAGGGAATCCAACATGACCCGTGACTATGTTATCTGTGCCTTGCTCTTCCATTATCTGCTTTATTTCCCACAGATTTTCTTTAATGTCAAAATATGGATTTTGCTCATGGGGTAATGCTACATGCGAAGAGCCATTTACTATGATTGTCTCACAATAAAACACTTTTGAGAATATTTATTTATCTAGTGTGTCGTCCCTTTCTCTAATGGGGGGTTCGGAGGTGAACAGGTGGGAGAAGAAGAGGAGCCAGATGCACAGAGATTAGGTGACTCACCAAGAGGCGTCAAAGCCACAGACTAAGACCCTCTTAGAATGCTCACATTTCTATCCCTTGCCCCCCACCATGCTTAAGTGTTGCATAAATTCGACGGCCCTGGCCTTCAATCTCTTCTTCAGACCCAAGCAAAGAAAAACAGTATCCTAAGAAGCTCCACAACATCTTCTTACGGTTTCCCATAAAAATCCTATTGACAATTAGCTAATAGGAAGCATTCACATGAGTTCATTTGGGAATTGGCCGCTGCTGTGTTTTTGCTGTTGCTGCTGCTGCTGAAATAGTTGGAGTCTGAAATCATCCTGGCTGTGGTTGCGTTTCTTGGCCAGAGGATATTGTGAAAGCCTCCATCATCAGAGAAACAGACAGTTACTCCTCTGCTCACCCTGGTGACAGCGGCTTGACACGCTGCTCCTGGGAGGCCCCAGCCCGTGACTCAGGCGCGTGAGCTGACGTCCGGGAGCGTGACGAATCATTTCCTCTTGTGCTGGTCCTCGCTGCTGTTTGCGGGATCCTTTGAACCCTGAGCTGTCTCTTTGAAAGTTATTTTTTTTTCTACCAATTATTTTCCAGCTTTCTGACAGCTTTCATAAAGAAAGTATGGCCTTATTATCTTATCTGGAAAAAGAAACATCTTTCATGAAGCTAAGAATGAAAAATTCCTAGGTCTGATTCTTAAGTCATAATCTTTTAATATTTGAAAATAATAAATATAAATATAGAAAGTTTACAAAACACAAACAAGCAAAAAGAAGAGAAAATCACGCAGTACATCAGCACCCCATTATTAATCTTGTTGACAAGAGTTTTTTTCCTATGGTTTATGTCATGAACTTTTAAAACTTTGGTTTAATTAAAGCTAGCTTAAAAGAATGAAGGGCATTTTTTCTGCATACTCAGATAAAATACTATTTTCATTAGGGAAAACATTCATCTCTATGGTATGAAAAAAAATCAAATGTGTAATGTTTGGCGAAATTAGGCTGATTTCAGGAGGCAGGTCTTACCTTGGCATTTTAGTTAACTTAGTCGTAAATCTCTCAGTAAAAATCACTTAGCCTCTTGAGGGTTAACTTTTCCCAACTCTAAAATGGGGCTTGATGACCCCTAAGTCCTTTTAAAAATCCAAACTTTTATGACTCTACTAAAAAGCAAACAAAATTTTTGTGTGTGCAAAACATTATGGACTACTTAGGAAGTCATGATTTCTCATTTCAAAAACATAAACAACATCAGAAAATGTGGTTATTTTTAGTTACAGATATATTTTGGTTTTCAGAGAAACTAAGAAAATGACTCTTGTATTGCAAGAATACTATCTGTTGCATCGTTTAATACTTTCTTTGAAAATGTGGTCATAGTCCTGTAAAGCTTCTGGAATGTATCAAGATGGTATCTTTTTACAGTATTTTTTTCTTATAAATAAAGGCTTTGTTGTTTTTATTAAAACATGAGTTAGTCACATAAAATTCAAACAATTACAAAATAATACACAGAAGGTGTAAAAACAACTCCAAATGCCATCACCACGAAATAACTACAATTAGTATTGTGTAAGCCTCATAACAAATATTGTCTGTACATTTATGTAATGAAAAAGATGGACTAACAGAAAGGTGAAAAGAAAGTAGGATGAATTTCCGTAGTATGTACATTCTAGCTCTATAGATAGGATTAATTTTATAATATTATAATCATTCTATATGTACAATTTTAAAGTTTGAATATACTGAAACTAAAGAAATTGAATAAGGAAATTGAATTTGAATTGAAGGAAATGCTGAACTTCAGAGCAATCCTTCCACAACCCAAGGGATGGATGAAACAATTATAAAAAACAAATGTTATAATCAATTTTTTTAAATTTCTTTTTCTTTTCAATTTCATGAAAAATCAACTCCCTGGTAATGAGCTTAGAGATCTTCCATTCTCTTTACCCTTCCTTCCCTCATCTCATTTTTATTGGTTATATTATCATTATTGCTTTTCAAGATTTTTAAGATTTCTGCAGACATAATTCTTATAGTTGTTTAATATTGATTGCATGTTCACTTCATTCAATAATAAATACGAGTTCTTTTCCCAAAGCTTCTGCGCTTCTAACTACTTGATTTTAATACGTCTCTTGAATGATCTGATTTTATCCGCAATGTAATTTTTCAAGAAGGGCTCCTGTTGCTACAGTCCCTGAGCTCGCCTATAAAATTGTCAGACTCTGACTTTATAATTGAATTGTGATCTTGCTAGATAAAAATTCTGTAATAACAGTTTCTTCCTCCCTGAATTCAGTCGTTAATAGTCAAAGCTTCATGATACTTTCAAGCTGGGTGTCCCTGGAATAACAGTTGTAAAGCACTTAGAAATGCAGTGTATGGGAAGCACAAAAAAGATTAAAAACAACTGGAAAGAATTTGAAAATTTAAAATAAGACTAAATTCCAATGGTTAACATTCTTCATGGTATCTCTATGTGTATAATTAAACCCATGTATATTTTATGTAAATTGGGTTATATTATGTATGCTATTTAGCAACTTAACTTTTTCACCCAGCATTATTTATTGACAGCTTCCTGGAAAAAATGAATGCTTCAATTTAGAGGCTGTATAGTATTTCATGTATGGGCAGATCATACTTACTTAGCCGGTCATGTGTGGATGGAAATTCATTCATTCGACAATTCTTTACTGAGCACATACTATGTGACAGGCGACTGTGAGGGACTCTGTGGTACTACAGTGAGCAAGGGAGAGATGATTCCTGCTTTAAAGAGAGGGTAGCCTGGTGCAGAGCTTCCAAACGGATGTGTGGGGACACAAAATGATGAGCCAGGAGAGGCCAATCTTTTCTGCTCTTGTGACAGCTTGGCGGGGCTCAGCAGAGGAGGATTTGATTCAGCATCCTCTGGCTGTGAGCCAGCCTGTTTGGTGCTCTGCGGCAGGGCAGTGATTAGCTGGGCAGCCTGTGGTCCTGGTAGGCTGTGAGCAGAATGAGTGCTCGAGGCGGGCACAATTCGGTTATGACACAGGGTAAAAGCGTCAGGAGGCCTCTCCTACCTGGACTCTACATCAGCAGCCATCTGCAGAGCTTACCACTGCTGCCCATTGCTTCCCAAGGCCTGTGGCACTGATGAAGGAGTTTATATTTCAGGCACCATGGCACATGCGAAAAAGACCAACATGTGGCCAGATGTGATAGAGGGGAAAGGAGTTCAGACAGGGAGATCCGGTCATGGCAGTTCCAGGTAGTTTCCTTCATTTTTGTTTCCACACATCAGAAAACTCTGTCCATTTGTTCTGAAGCCTTTTGCGTGGTGGGTTCAAGGAACTTCAACATGACCACTCTGCACATTAGAGCATCCTGGATATTTTGGGGTGCTTGATATGAAAACAGTCAAGTTGGATTAAAAATCAATTAGCATTCTCCAACAAATAACTCCAAATTTTTGTTCATTGATTGAAGAAAAGGAAAACTTGTTAAATTCCTTAAATATACATTCAGCTCTTTCATGTATGATGCAAAGAATTACCTTTACAGAAATAAGCTCAAATTTATCATTTAAAAGAGAATTAGAAAATGTTTTTATTTAGTGTCTTTCTTATTTTGAATTATGCTTTATCATAAATATAGAAATAAAAATATTTTTTTTTATTCAAACCCATTTACAAAGCAATTAAACACCCTTGTTTTTGTTCTAGCGTCCTCTACAAGTATTACCATTTTTTAAATCTGTGCTTTAAAATGACAAAGGCAGGTGGGTTGTGGGCCAGGTCCCCAGTGGGGGCCACACGGGAGGCACCCGCACATTGATGTTTTTCTCCTTCTCTTTCTCCATCCGTTCCCTTCTGTCTAAAAATAAAATAAATAAAATCTTTAAAAATAAAAATAAATAAATAAATAAATAAAATGGCATAGGCTGGGAAGCACTGGTCCAATCACAGATTCTTAAACTATCTGTGATAAACGACCACTTTTTATACAATTTCATTTTTAGTGGATCATTATTTTCATGACCAATGAGAGTAAATGTCAATAAAATGAATGACAAGAAAAGAGAAAAGAAGAAAAGGGCATAAAATACATGTCTTTATTTTTTAACAACTAAGTTCAACAGGAAGGAAATTATTGGCTCGGTGAAAAAGTCCATTTAGTTTTTTTCCATAAAATAAAATATATGTTTTTCATTTTCACTAATAACTTTATTGATTTGGATATTTTGAGTATGTTGGCTCTCTCCTGCTAATTGGGCTTCTAGTGGGTAGAGGCCCAGAGTGCTGTTAAAATTCTCCCAATGCATAAGACAGCCCCTCAGCAAAGAATTATTTGGCCAAAATATCAACAGTACCAAGAAACCTCCCAAAACACTTTGACACATCCAATCAGTCACAGCACCTTCTCCATACACTGCACAAATCTTTTTTTTTGCATTTTTACCTTTCTTGAAATAATAAAGCATAATATGCAGAAAATGTTGCATATTTTCTTGTACCTTCAATATTAAAATAGCTGCACAAAAGTTCGCCAATTTTGAAAAATTTGTAAATATATTTTATTGATTATGCTATTACAGTTCTCCCATTTTTTTTCTCCCTTTATTCCCCTCAGCCCTGTACTCCCCCTCCCACCATCATTCCCCTACCTTAGTTCATATCCATGGGTCATATATATAAGTCCTTTGGCTTCTACATTTCCCATACTATTCTTAACCTTCTCCTGTCTATTTTGTACCTACCATTTATACTATTTATTCCCTGTACCTTTTCCCCTATTCCCCTCCCTGGTGATAACCCTCCATGTGATCTCCATTTCTATGATTCTGTTCCTGTTCCAGTTATTTGCTTAGTTTGTTTTTGTTTTAATTTTTTTAGGTTCAGTTGTTGATAGTTGTGAGTTTGTTATCATTTTACGGTTTGTGTTTTTGATCTTCTTTTTCTTAGATAAGTCCCTTTAACATTTCATATAATAAGGGCATGGCGATGATGAACTCCTTTAAATTGACCTTGTCTGGGAAGCATTTTATCTGCCCTTCCATTCTAAAGTATAGCTATGCTGTATAGAGTAATCTTGGATGTAGGTGCTTACCTTTCATGACTTGGAATACTTCTTTCCAACCCCTTCTGGCCTGCAAGGTTTCTTTTGAGCAATCATATGAGATTCTTACAGGAACTCTTTTGTAGGTAACTGTCAAATTTTCTCTTGCTGCTGTAAGATTCTCTCCTCTTTAATCTTGGGTAATGTAATTATGATGTGTCTTGGTGTGGGCCTCTTTGCATCTATCTTGTTTGGGACTCTCTGTGCTTCCTGGATTTGCATGTCTATTTCTGTTACCAAATTAGGGAAGTTTTCTTTCATTATTTTTTCAAATAGATTTCCAATTTCTTGCTCTTTCTCTTCTCCTTCTGGCACCCCTATGATGTGTATGTATGTTGGAATGCTTGAAGTTGTCTCAGCAACTGCTGACACTACCTTCATATTTTTGGATTCTTTTTTCTTCTTTTTGTTGTTTGGTTGTTTTTTCTTTCTTATGTTCCAAATCATTGATTTGATTCTCAGCTTCTTTTGATATGTTGTTGTTTCCCTATAAATTATTCTTTATTTCAATTAGCGTATCCTTCATTTCTGACTGGATCTTTTTTATGCTGCTGAGGTCCTCACCAAGTTCCTTGATCATGCTTATAACTAGTGTTTTGAACTCTGCATTCAAAAGATTGCTAATCTCCATTTTGTTTAGTTCTTTTTCTGGAGTTTTGATTTGTTCTTTCATTTGGGCAATGTTTCTTTGTCTCCTTGTTTTGGCAGCCTCCCTGTGATTGTTTCTATGTATTAGGTAGAGCTGCTTTGACTTTCTTTCTTGGTAGTATGGCCTAATGTAGTAGGTGTCCTGCAGGGTCTAGTGGCACAGCCTCCCCTATCACCCAAGCTGGGTACTCAAGGCATGCCCTCATGTTGGATGAGTACACCCTCCTCTTGTAGCTGAGCCTTGGTTGCTGTTGGCAGGTCAATGGGAGGGTTTTACCCAGGCCAGTAAGCTGCAAGGACTGGCTGTGGCCACTGACCATCAACCTCCTCCCTCTGTGGAGGATCAGCTGTGCAGGGGCAGGGTGGTGGTGCTCTGACATGGTCTGTAGCTGTCCACTGGGTTCACAGGCTCTGGGGTTTCTCAGGTGGTATAGGCTAAGGTCAGCCCCTACCTATGTTTTGCCTGGGGCCACCCTGCCTATGCTATAAAGCAATCTGAGATGGCTGCTACTTGTGCTGGGCTTGAAGATTCCCAGGTGAAGCCAAGCTGTGAAATTAGGCTGGCTGCTGCTAGTGCTGGGCCTGGGGGCATTTAGCAAGAGGTACCAGGCTAGGAGCCCACTGAGGTGGGCTGTTGCTTGTTTGAGAAGATTTAGGAAGTTGTGAAGCATGATCCAAGACTAGCCATTCATATGGAAAAGCATCTTGGGTGGGCCCATAAGTTGTGAGGGACAGAGTCTCTGGGCATCTCCAGGGCAGGACAAGCAGTGTAAGCCAGGTTGATGGAGTCTCAGATGTGGCACCAACCTGCCTGCTCTGTGGCTCGGTGCAGGAAGGATTCAGAAAAGGGACAATGGCCTGTGCCCACCTTTCTGTCTGAGAGAAAGCTGTCCCCCAGCTCTTCTATTGATGCCAGACAGTTTGAAAATATCCTCCCTGTATGCCACTGATGCCTTTCAAGCTGCTACCCCGGTGCTGGAGCTCAGAGGGAGTGAGTCTGATTGAGTCCGTGTGTGGGTATTTAAGAGGAACTGCTTAGGGCTTCCGCAATTTCTTCTGCCAACTCAATCCCACTGGTTTTTGCAGCGAAAAGTTGTGGGGACTTGTCTCCCTGGCACTGGAACCCTGAGATGGGGGGCCTGGTGTGGGCTGGGATGCCTCATTCCTTAGATATCCCTCCTAAATTTTTATCCACCGCCTGTGGATGTGGGACCAGCCCATTCTGCATCTGCACCCCTCCTACCCATGTGGATGCATGTGACTTCTTTAATTCCATAGTTGTCAGACTTCCATTCGGCTTGATTTCTCATGGTTCTGAGTGATGGTTGTTCTATATTTTAGTTGTAATTTTGATGTGGTTGTGTGAGGAGATGAGGCATGTATACCTATGTCGCCATCTTGACTAAAAGTTAAACATTTTATTTAAACAATTTAACATTTTATTTTCTAATTATTCAACAAACCATTTGAAGAAAATAAAGGTCATAAATAGGAGGGGTGGCTGGGAGAATTTTCAAAATAGAAAGAAGATAACATGGTATTTACATGTATAACTTATATGTATATTGACATCTTCATTTTATATCCTTATTTTACGATAAAGAAAATAAAGGCCTATGAACAGACATATGAGGCAGGCTGATAAGTTTGCACTCAGTCAGTGAAAGCACCCAGCATTCCTTGGTATAAGGGCCCTGTCCAAGTTCATGGCATTGTAGTATCTAGGAGTCTGAAGGCCTTATTGGGTAAAAGCAAGAGGACTTTCTGTAAACATCCTGTTTTAACCCAAATGATTTCCTAGAATAATAATGAAAACTGACAGTGAAATATTAAAGGAATGGGCACCAAGTAAGGAGGTTGCTGTTGAAATGACTAGAGATATTTATACTTTCCTCACTAACACTTGAAAGAATTCTCACTGGCCATCAGTGATGGCACTTGTTATACACTCATCAGCTCATCAGACAGTGCCCTTTCTGGGGCACCTTTCCCTGGGTCAGTGGAATGTCTAGAGCTCTTTATTCTTGATGTGTAGTGGGATCAATGAAGAAAAAAAATCCCAAAGGAAACTTGAGAGAAAAAGAAAGTGAATTGAAGAGAAGGGAAAAGGGTGTAGTTCAAGTAAATGTGGAAAAAAGAGCAAACCCTGTGCCCTGTAATGAGCTTCTCAGAGAAAGCCATGTGTCAGGCTGCAATTCATGGCTACAGATCCCTGTCCTGTGTGTTCTCAAAAGCAGAAGACACAATAGGAGCAGTTCCTGCCATCGGAAAACCCATGTGGAGGGTGTCCGTCTTCAGGCATCCCAGGTGAGACAACTCAACCATGATACCTGGAAGGAAATGGCATTTGTGGGGTGTAAGGAGATGAACAGAAAATGAGAATCAGCCCTGAATAAAGTCTAACATTAGAATTTTTGCTCATTAGTCAATGTAATGACTTAATAGATATTTAGAGTTATAACTTTTACTAAATAAAGTGGATGTTTCATAATTTTACATAAAAACTCTTCAGAAACCAGACAAAAATTATACTTGGGCAAAGCATACGGGGATCCTTAGAAAATCTACTAGGCAATGTAATTACATTATTAGCTACCCTTGAGAAGATTATGAGGCAGGGGTCCTGCCAATCCACCTCAACAAGTAATAAATAATTCATTTTCTTCATAATAGAGCAATCAGTTCTAATGCTTCTGTTGAGGGAAGTAAATTCTGAAGTATGGCTAAGTGGTGAAGCCAGTTGAAAGAGCCTGTAAGATGCAAGAGGGAGAATTTTGGAAATATCTGCAAGACTATAATTCTCAACTCTTTTTGGATAAGATAATGAGCACTGGAATCCATCTGCCTGGGATTGAATTCTGTCTTCACCATTTAGCAGCTGTATAAACTGGGTAAGTCATTTAACCACCTGTTCTTCATCTACAAATTAAGGATAATAAAATACCTTCTAGTGTTCTTGTGAGGATCAAGTGAATTAATAAATGTTTTTATTTTTCTAATCATAAAAGTGTTATTGATAGTGACTATTATTGACCGAATTGTGTCCCTCCAGTTTCATGTGGTGGAATCCACTTCCCAACACCTGAGAATGTGACCATATTTGGAAACACAGTCTTTAAAGAGGCGATTAAGGTTAAGTGAGGTCATTGGAGTGTGTTCTAATCCAGCATGACTGGTGTTCTCATAAGAAGAAGAGATTCTTCTTATAGGCACATAGTAAAGAAAGGCCATCTGAAGACAAAGGTAGCCATCTGTGAGCCAAGAGGGGAGACCTCAAAAGAAATCGGTCCTGCTGACACCTTGATTTAGAACTTCTGCCTCCATAAATGTAAGAAAATTAATTTCCAGTATGTACGCTTTCCAGTCTGTGATATTTGTTATGGGAGCCTTAGGAAACTAACACAGTGACAACAAAATATCCTTCTAGAAATCCAGACTGTGAAGTTCTATATTATATCTATAGAACATTGCTTTTCTAATCTCTAAATATCTTACACGATAGTTTGTGGTCTTATGAAACAGAATTAAAGTGAGAACCTAACATGTTCCTTTAAAAAGTTGGCATTTAATCTTACTTTTCTCGTTTTACATTATGATTTATTTCTTTAAGTACATTTCTTTTTTCAAATACAATATGTTTGAAATTTTTCTCTGCCACTGAAAACTACATCCTGCTAGAAACTACTATTCTTGCTGTGGAATCTGAGAAGCAAAGAATGATAAAGTTTACCAGCTGTGCTCAAAGAAGGAATGATGAAAAACCATTATCAGCAATAGGCAGAGGTAGCACCCATTGAATATGTCATGGCTTATTAGGGCTTTCTAGAGAATGTCAGTAAGCATGAATGTTAAAGGAACAAATATGGCATTAATAAATAATGTAGAGCAATGGAAATGGTGCATAGGAAGGTAAATATATACAAATTATATCAATATCTTTATATGCCATATTCTTTTGGAATTATCATACTGAAGTATATTGTGATAAATTGAATATTTGTATTGTAACTCGAGCAACCACTAAGAAAGTAACTAAAAAAGTTAGTGAAAACAATCCACTCAGATGTAAAATTGATACTCTAAAAATATTTTTAATACAAAAAACCAATAAAAGGAAGGGAATATTAAAGACATGAGACAGAAAAAAAAACAAATGGCAAAATGACAGGCATTAATCTAACCACGTTGATAAATGAAGTGAATATAAATAGACTAAATGGTCCATTCTAAGGGCAGGGATGCAGCTACTTCCTGTCTATGAGAGACAAATCCAGGCTCAAAAGCACAGATTGTTGAAAGGAAAAGATGGAAACAGATATATCATGCAAATAATATCCGTAAGAAAACTGGAATGGCTACATTAATGTCCAACGAACTAGACTTGAAGACAAGAAATATTATTAGAAACAAAGAAAGCCATTTCCTGATGTTAAAAGTGTCGATATACCAAAAAGATGTAACAATTGTAGCCATTAAAATGTATACATACCTTAGAATAGAGCCTCAACATACACGAAGAAAAACCTGAAAATTGAAAGGAGAAATAGACAATTAAAATTTATAGGTGGAGATTTAATACTTCACATTAATAACTGGCACAATTAGAAGCAAAATTAGTAAGACTATAGATGTGTGAAACACAATCAACCCAATTGATGTATATAGAACACACTACCAATGACTGAAGAATAAACACTTGGGACAGTCTTGAGGGTAAATAATATGTTAATATATTTTTTTAAATCTCAGGAAATGAAGAAGGAATACAATCATATAAGTATGTCCTATGGTCACAACAGAATTAAATTAATAATAAAGAAAATATATCTGAGAAATTCCTAATAATATGGAAATTAAATAACAAACTTCTAAATAACTCATGACTGAAAGAAGAAATTAAATATAGAGGTAAGAAATGTCTTAAAGTGAACAGTAAAACAATATGTCAGAATGTATAGGATACTGGTAATGCCTTGATTAGAGTGACATTTATAACTATAAATGTATATATTAGGAAGAAAATGTAAAATTAATGATCTAGTCTTCTACTCCGATAATTTAGAAAAAGTAGAGCAAATCAAACACATAGTATTGGGTTGGTCAAAAAGTCCATTTAGATTTTTTCCATAAAATAAAGACATTTTTCATTGTCGCCAATAACTTTATTGATTTGGATCTTTTGACTATGCTGGCTCTCTCCCACATGGTATAACGTTGATGGTTCTCAGTTACTGTCTGCATTGGATAGCTCTCATCCTCAGCTGGTCTGCCCAACGGTGGGGCACCATCCAGTGAGAAATCTCCAGCAGGAAACTTCGCAAACCACTTTTGGCACTTTGTATCTGTCACAGCACCTTCTCCATACACTGCACAAGTCTTTTTTGTGTGTTTTAGTTGCGTTTTTACCTTTCCTGAAATAATAAAGCATAATATGCTAAAAATATTGCATATTTACTTCCATATTCAATATTAAAATGGCTACACAAATATTAACCAATTTTTGATAAGTGTTTTTAAATGCATGCTGATATGATAGCTGTCACAAAACAATCTAAAAAAAATGTTTTGAATGAAGTTAAAGACAACTAAGCACTACTAGAGCCATCTTACAGAAACACCAAACAAACTTTTGGTCAACCCCAAAATTAGAGCAGAAATTAATGGAATAGAAAACTTAAGGGAAAAAAAATCAATGAACCCAAAAATTTGGGTGTTTGTAAAGATCAACATAATTGATATTTTGTAACTAGTCTGACCAAGGAAAAAAAGCAAGAAGACATAAATTGTGAAAATCAGTAATGAAAGAGAAATGACTTCATATTCTATACAAGGTATCACAAGGGAATATTATAAATAACTTTATGCCAACAAATTAGACGACTTAGACAAAATAGAAAAACTCTTTGATGTGCACAGTTTACCAAAACTGATTCAAGAAAAAATGTGAAATCTAAATAAACCTATATAAAATTAAGAAATTGATTTTTTATAGTTATTAAAAATCTTTACAAAGTAAAGCCCAGACTTAGAAGTTTTCACAAATAAATTCTGTCAAACACTTAAGGAAGAAATAGTATCAAACTCAACACAAAGTTTTAGAAAATAGAAAAGGATGTAAAACAGAAAATAGAATGAAAATCACAAGAAAAGGATACTACAGACAATATGCACAAAAACACAAAAAATTAGTAACATGTTAACAAACTGAATCCAGAAATGTATATAAAAAAAGACTATACACCATTACCAAATGGAGTTCATCATAGAAATGCAAGGTTGGTTAATATCTCTTAATTATTATTATATATCATATCAATACAACTTAGAAGAAACATGATTATATTAATAAGAATTTGACAAAATCCAATACCTATTAATGATAAAAATGCTCAGTAAACTAAAAATATAAAGAAACTTCCTCCATTTGTTGTGAGACATCCATGAACAAAACAATTATAACTAACTAACATGATACTTGAGAACTGTCTTTTCTGTAATAGCATGAAAAAGGCAAGTGAGCTCTTATCATGGGTAAATTTTTTTTTAAATTTTAAAGTGTTTTATTAATGATACTATGGTATTCTCTATGCAAACTGTTGTCATATGCAGATATACAAATGTCCTTTATTAATTGGGGGTACAGCTACAAATTGTCCAGATGTCAGAATACTGCATGTCCTGTTACAATGATAATATGGTTTGTCACATTTCTCTTTGACATTTTATACATTGTAAACACATTTTAATATTTCTTCTGCTTAATGAGTGTTTTTAAACCACCAGACAAAATACCGTTTCAGTGAAGTCAGTAAGTCACACTACCCACCACAGCTAACACTTCCGTGTAGCTAATCTCAGACCCAGTTTGCCTGGAGTTCCGCTGGACGAAGGGGCCGTGCCTCTACTCCCTGCGGAGTTGGGGGAGAGCAGTCAGCTCCTTCTCTCTCCTTGACTTTTTCTTCTCCTTTTCACCTCGCACTCAGAGACTCCTTTAACTCACACTTAGAGGAAGGGTCTGCTTTGCTTTCAAACCTGCTAAAACTTCCTCCTAAGCAGGAGCCGGTCTAGAACCCATTATGTGGACAAACTGGGAGTTTTATTTTACTTTATTTATTTTTGCAACTTTACTTTTTTATTGTTTTTCCATTACTATTTATCTCCCTTTAAATTATTGTAGCCCAAAGATGGCAGGGCACAGATTTGAAAGTTTCTTAGTAAATTTTTGTAAGCTGCCCAAAGACAGATTCCTGGTCTTAAAGCTAGACACGCTGGTTTTAGTTCTACTGCTTATGAGCCTTTTGTCTTGAATAAACTGTGACAGTTCTCTGTCTCCATTCGTGAGATCTGTCAAATGAGGGTTTTATGTAATTTGTGTATCTCTGAGCTTCTTTTCAGCTCCTACATCTTACAATGGGTGTGAATTGAAGATCGGTGATGCTGCCATAAACCATCCCCTCCTGATTCCGACCACAAGAGGGTATTTCTGCAGTGAATCAAGGACCCAAGAAGGCCCCTCTGTGGAAACAATTAATTAGTTATCTGTAAAGGCATCGAATGTGTCCGTCTTCATGTGTTTGCACTTCTCAGTCTCTTTGAATGAATGCTCAACATGAGGCTTGGTTGCGTTTCATCTTTGTAATCCAAGACAGACCACAAAGATCAGAGGGTTCATTGGTAAAGGAACAAAAAATGTCTAGTGACTCAGGCCTGATGCTGGCCTGAGCATAGGAGTAGAAACTTGATGTGCATCCCAGAGGGACCAAGAGATTCCTCAATTACTCCTCTATCCGCTGACAGTCATAGGAAACACACCCATGACCCTGAGTTAGGTGGGTTCCAGGTGACAGCTCCGTCGCCATGTTCTCATAACCAATCACAGCATCCTCTGTCTGCACAGTGTCAAAGACTAACGAACCAACCAAGCCCCCTCCCTCTGCCCCCCTCCTTCCATTCTGAGATACCCTCCCTTAGGACATTTATGACTAGTTTACAAGGAAATGTTATAATTATAACCATCTAAAGTCTGTACTTGTTTAGAGTTTTCAGGCCAACCAATGTGAATGGATACTAAATCGAAAAGCACAATAAGTTTTATGCCTTGGCTACAAGCAAGTCCTGCATCTGGTCAAGAACTGACAGTCAAAGGAGACGGGCAGATCACTAGAAAAACAAGTTATAAAAATAGATTCCCATCATTGTTTTGCCAAATTTTTGCTATACATGCTACATTTTCTTGCTTGACATCATCGGAATGCAGCGCTGTTCTTTTTCGGTAGTTATAAAAGAACCCTCACGCATTTTCTCACATTGGGACTAACTTGGTGCCAAGGATGTGCTCGGTTTGCCATGTCCTTAATAATGAAGCATTTTGATAAAGTGATTAAAGACCTTTGGGAACTGGTAGAATGTGTCTAAGGAGGGAAAATTGCTTCTGCCTTCCAAGGCGAGTCTAGATTTCTCAATATTCCAACTCAGTGAGACTCTTGCCTCAGGGCAAGCAGCTGGGTTCAGTGTGAGCTCATGGGGACCACACTCTCCGGGTGGAGGTGCTTCTCCTGCCACCTCCATCAACCCAAGTGTTTCTCTTCTGCACGCTGAAAGTACTGGAATACTTCCTGTTGCTTCCTTCTTCCCTCAGAGGGATCTCCTTGAATTGGGCAAATTTTTGCCCAGATATACACAGCTTTGAATTTTAACAGTATTTTGTGATGCTGGTCAGTGGTTAAGTGTGACTGTAATTTGGCAATGTTTGACCTTACCCAGACAGCTGTTGAAGTTTAGCTCATCTAGGCACACATAAAAATGACTCCAGACGTTCCGCAAGCAGGCTTTCATTGTATTTTCCTGAGTTGGCTTGGGGGGAATTTTTTAGCAGATGTCTTGACCATATGGAACTGTCCTATAAATTAATTTTTATGAGTCATGGTTGAGAATGCGTTAAATGGAAATGTGCCTCCTGGATACATATGTGTTGTGGATACTCTTTTTTATAAACAGCTAGAAGTATAATGTGACAAACACATCTGGTTTGTGAGAGCTTCCTCCTTTCTTCCCTGGAGCTTGCTCCGACAATTTTCTCCCCTCACACTGCCACACTTTGTCAGAGTGCTAGATGCTCTTCACTTTGACCTCTCCAGCCCTCTTGCCGGGGTCTCTGATACTATCTTTTTTCCCCTAATCTGACTAGGTAGGTAGATTTTTCTAATATTCTTGTCCTGTACTACTGATCACTTCATGAAGGTCCCATTCTTGTCCCAATAGATGACCATAGATTTTGAGATGTTGAAACTGCTCACTGTCTCCATTCAAGCTCCACATGAATGGCCTTGCCTTCTCTGATGTGTTGTTTGCTCTCCTGCCAAGAATGTACAACTTCTTCGGTGATTCTAGAAAAGTTGTGTTTTAGACTTCTTTCAGACTCAGGCTAAAAATCGACCAGACAAATAGTAATGAGAAGGCCAGAAGCAGTGTTTTAGGAAATCTTTGTTGGCTTTTTAAAAGTATATATTGGTTATGAAAAGATTTATATTTAATGAATTATACTAATTAATAGATTCACATTTTAAGATTATTATTATCTTCAATTTGTATGCCCTCCTCAGTCCCTGGGCACTTTTAGGGACAGAGGGTCACACAGGACCACACCTGAGGAGGCTGGAGGGTTAAGTCTGCCGTACCCACTTAGGAGACCCAGAACTCTACCTTTTACCACCACACAAAAGCATCAGCGCTCTAAATGATCCCAGATCCCACATTCACTCCCTGTTCACTCCTTTAACTCACTTTTTTGGGGAGTGTTTAAGTTTCACGTTGTTGTTTTCAATAGCCCTCTCTCACCTGTGAGCGGGCCCTGAGAGAAGGAGCGAACAATGAGGTAGGAGGGAAACCACAGAGGCTGGTGTCCTGGCCACTGAATGCCAGGAGAGAGATCAACTGTGCCCAGTGTGACGACGACCGGGGTGAGGGGGCACAGAGACATTACCGGTAACTCAGTAATGCGCAGGCCCTGTCAGTGGGTGGGTGACGACGCACCACAGGCATGGATGTCAGGAAAAAGGAAGAAGAAAAATTGCAAGCAAGGGGCACAAGTCCATCACTGAGGATTTTTTGTAGTGAGGAGAAGCAGAGAAATGGAGCAGCAAATGCAGCAGGAAAAGCGAGTCATGGTTTTTATTTTTTGTTGTGCCTTTAATGAAAAATAGTGCTGCTCTTTCTTTCTTTCCTGATTGAAAAGCAATGATTCCAGAGGGAAGGGAAGCCACGGCAGCCGCAGCTCTGAGTAGGTGGGAAGAGGTAGATGGCAGCGGTCCCTAAGGGGAGGGCAGACAGGTAGCACCCGAGGGTGAGATGCAAGGCAGGCTCTGCAGTCGCACAGGTGTGTAAACGGGCAGATTGCTGGTGTGAGAAGGATTTCAGGGGAATCATCGGATTGCTTCTGGTTCCTTCACGAAATAGGAAGCAATGTTTTCAGCTCATTCATGTGAAGACTTTGCAGAGATTATAAATCCCTTTCCAGCATTCCGGTACGACCACTGTTTGTACATTTGTCCAGACACTTTCCAGGCATTTATTTCACTTTCTATTTATAAAACGTCTCATTCAACTCATTCCTCCCTCTTCTTTATATCTGTAACTCAAGCTCGGTACTCTTAAAATAATGAAGTTTACAGAGGAAACTTGAAAGTAATGATTGTGTGTGTGTGTGTATTTTTTCCTCTTCAACTCTTTTCCAAACAACCCAGCAATGCTGTACCAAAGGGCACAGCCATGGCCTGATTGAGCAGATGCCCCTGAGACCCGTCACAAGTCTCCTTGGCCCGCTTCTGAGTTCAGCCATGGTGGCAGTGGGGGTACAGACTTTCTCAACATCCTTAGTATTGACAACAAGGCTTTCCTCTGAAGCCTCACCCAGCAAGAATAACCC
The DNA here is from genome assembly GCA_004026765.1 of Micronycteris hirsuta. Classification (NCBI taxonomy): domain Eukaryota; kingdom Metazoa; phylum Chordata; class Mammalia; order Chiroptera; family Phyllostomidae; genus Micronycteris; species Micronycteris hirsuta. The sequence goes on along the minus strand of PVJI01018553.1, from coordinate 12,653 downwards.
AGGGGCCTAAATCAATATGGGACAGGAGCAAGTAAATAACCTAAGGGACAAGTCGCTGGAGGAAGACTCCAAACTCATTCTTCAGGAGCACTTCCTGGGGCCTTGCTGTGTACTTACGCGGATCTGAAGAAGCTGAGTCCCAGTGCCCACCATGGTGAGGTGGGGGAGCTGCTGCCCGCTTCCCCTCCCCTCACCCCTGCTCCCTCCCTCCTCGGCTCACTGAGAGACAGTCTGAGCCCAAGTACTCAACTCAGCCTGTGTTAGTGACCATGTAAATAAAATGTCAACATTAAAACCATAGACGGAGCAGCAAAACAAAATAATAAAATAAATCTAACATAGATAACTGTATGTCAAAGCTAAATTTTATTCTACAACTTCCTGGCTGCCAACGCTCAAAGAAGAATGGTAGACAATGGTTGAGTATTGTCTTATTATAAAAAGAAGCATTTTGATTGACTTGGCAAAACTCATTCATCTTTTGGGAAAAAATGACCATACAGAAGAGTCAAACTTAGATAAGATTTTAAAAGGTGCCTTCAAATGAAGCACCTGCATGTCCACATCACCCCATCAGGAGAGCTGAGGCCTGGCTGCTGTTTATGTGTCACTCACAGATTCTGACAGGCGACCAAGCATATATAATGTATCACAAGTGGATCGTCTGCACCTTTTAGGTTAATCCCAAATCTAAAATACCGTGCAATACCCTTGTACTGCCGTCTAAAATCCTACAGCATTTTTTAAAAGTAGATTACGAAAATCTGATGAAGTATTTTCTCCTTACAGACTCTAAAATAAGCTAATCATGCTTTGATTTGCTTTGTAATGAAGGTGGCAACATCCTCGCCCCTTAGGAAAGGGGACCTATCCTAGATCTGCTAAGCTGTGAACAAGAAAAGCCTGCCATGCCTGAAACAACACTTTCTTTCAGATTTAAATAAAAATGTTTGCAGAGATAAAAATGCCTAGACTAGTTCAAAGAGATTGTTTTGTGGTTTCAGGAAAACCTCCTACAACCAGAAGTGAGCAAGCTAATGACTGATACTTCTCTGTAGCTGTTCAGTCTATAAATAGTATTTTTGTGAACTCTTACTCCCAGAAACTTCTAATAATGCCATGCTCCCAGTTTGTAGAATGCACTTGTTTCTGAGGAATCTAAGATCCATCCCACATACTGGTCCAGGGCTTCCTGGGTATGTTGTAGGAGCCAGGGTTCAACCAGAGAAGCAACCAGTGGGAGACGCCATTGATTGTGGAGCCTGATGAGACAAGTCCAAAATCCGAAGGGCAGGCCACCTGGAAGGGCCAGCTGGTGCAGCTGGCAGAGTAAAGCAGCTGCCCACCAGTGGAAATGTTGTCTTCGGGGAAACCTCAGCTCCTCTCTTAAGGCTTTTCAACTGATTGAATTAGTCCCACCAAGATTACCTGGGATAATCCCCCTTACTAAAGTCAAATAGTTATTGTTGAATCACACGTACAAGAAACGTATGTAGCAACACCGGTGATCATGTTTGTTTGAGTCACTGGGGACAGTATCCCAGCCCATTTGACACGTCATACTGACCATCACACTTCTTAAAGAAGAATTATAAACTTCTGTGGGCTTTAGAAATGCAGCAGCAGCTGGGCCAAGCTTGTTTGGGTAAAAGTAAGAAAAAAGAATTGTGAAAACCTCTCTTCTTGGCAGTATCTTCCTGATTAAGTCTTTTATAGTTAATATGGTCTGTTCTTCAGGAAGAGCACTGATCTCCCTTAAGTATTCAAATGGCTTTAACCAAAGTGCCTCAAGATCTCCAGGGACTCTGGACTGAATGGATCATACTCCCAAGAGAACCCCCAGTGACAGCATTCAGATTTCCCAGGAGATCTCTGCTGAATGGACTGAAGATCTTGGTGTGGCTAACATTGGGAAGATCTAAAATTCTCTCTCAGGGAAATCCTAGGGCTGTTACCATGCCGTCAGAAGAATTTGCATCAGCCAGATTCCTGGACCATGGGCTAGAAACATCTCTCATGCTGCATGGTACCCAACCACCTCCGGGCACCTGTGCCCAAGTCTGGTAGCTTAGGGTGTGACCATGGCCTTGTACAGAAGGGTGGACGTCCTGGGAGGTCACTAGCACAGATTTCTAAAGCAACATATCACCTGGTTGAATCTTCATACCTGAGGTTCTTTATGTAAATTTCAAAGCTTAACTTGCCTTTCTAAAATAATTTACTCTTCTGGAAAGGTTATCTGGTTCAATAAAGATGAATATTTTTGAGAGAATGAAGACGGCCAGACTGTGTTGTATTAGTGTGATGTTTGATGGTGCAGGTTCTCCTGGTTGTCGGTGGAACAAAGGGCGTTGCTTTGTCGGTGAGATCAAAGTATAAAGCTGATGTTGCACACTTGTCTTGAAAATCCCTCGTGGGTATAGAAGCCTTTAAAAGTGCAAAAAATGTAAGGGTTAACAGAAACTGCCTGTTGCCTGTGAGTCTGTCTCCTTATATACTCATAATCTGCCGTTAATTGGTCTTTGTGTGTTAGAAAAACTCTATTGGTGACCATGTGAAGCAGTTGATCATCTTGATTTGTTTTCCCTTTGTGTCCCTTTCTTTGTGATGAAAAGTATGCCTTTAAAAATTCTCACATTTCATGTCAGGCTTTTCTTGTAGCTTTGTTCATTATGAATGTCAGAGGGATGAGCCGCTGCTAACGCAGGTAAAAGGCTGCATCCTGCCCATCAGCTCGGCTTATTGCCGACCTATATTCCCAGCTGAGTTCCACGTGGGACTTCAAGTTTCACTGACTTTCTAAATATCCCCCTGCATTAAATTTTAAATAAATAGCCTGGCTGGTGTAGCTCAGTGGATTGAGCGCAGGCTGGGAACCAGAGGGTCCCGGTTCGATTCCCAGTCAGGACATATGCCTGGGTTGCAGGCCAGGTCCCCAGTGAGGCCAGGTGAGAGGCAACCATACATTGCTCATTCTCCCTCCCTTCTCCTCTCTCTAAAAAATAAATAAATAAAATCTTTAAAAATTTTTTTAAAATAAATATAGTTATACAGTTAAGGAAATAAAAGTTCCAAGTGAGAAGTTGGAACTAACTGTACTTTCAAGTGTACTTTCTGCAGGCAGGCACTAGCGGAAACCAACTACACATCCTATGATCCAGTTGTTACCACATTTCTAGACATTTACTCGTTTGAAGTTTCTTCAGAGCCTGCATTAGATACTTTTGCTTATTTTTGAAGAGATAAATGAAATACACACATACACATATAAATAAAATTTGGAGTCAGTGTCAAGCGTAGGCAAGTTCTCAAGTGAATGACTCTATCTTTGATCGGTAAGTTATGAAGTTAAAGCCGTATATGGTCGCGTATTCACTAACTGAATCTGAAAATAATTTTTGAGACAGATTTACCAAAAAGCATCCTGAGTTGTAACATATATATGTATCCTTGCAGAGGTCCAGCCCCAACTGGAAGATATACTATTGGATATGTCTGTTTTAGAAAGTAATTTCATGTATGTAACACTTTTCTTAGGTGCTATAAATTGCTTATATGTAGTTTAAAATTACCAGTTCATCATACTCTCCTAGGGAGTCAGAAAAGATGCATTGCTGGTAGAAATTCTGTTGTTCCCTCATATGCAGTTATTTTCTCCTTCGGGGCCCAGGGCTGGACTTCACTCTTCCTCCTGCTTGTCATTGGGTGGGTTCCTGTGACTAGTGCTGGACAATAGGTTGTGATGGAAAGTGATGTGTGTCACTTATGGCAAAGATAGTGTCAAGTCCATGCACAACATCAGTCTACCGAGAAGGCCACGCACTCCATAGGATGTAGGTAAAAGGCTGTGGATCCTGCAACAGCCTGTGCCCTGTGTGACCGCAGAGCCAGGCCCCCTCCAGTCCCTTCTTGACGTGTTGGGTGAACAAGAAATAATGTTTGCTATATTCAGGTATGGTCTTTGTGGTTGCCTGTTAATAAAGTAATGATGAAACCAAGTCAGACGGATACTTTAAGTGTTTGTATATGTCCTTACCTTAGAATTTAAAGAAGGTTGGGTCAATAAACACAGCGGTCCCACTGGCACAGCCCCTCCTGCACCAGCAGGCAGCAGGTATCGGAGGCGGCACCGGCAGGAAACTGAAGTGCTGTGGTGAGTGTTTGAGAAGACCAAGTTGTTGTGGTTGGGCAGGAGATATTTTTAAAAACTCATAAAATAGAAAACTCTTCAGTCTACTAGGCTGATGAAAACTTAGATTATTCTTTCAAAGTCTTTCTAGTTAGGAACCGGTTTTTCGAATTTCAGTTCAAATGTAATTCATAAGCAGTTCAGCTCGCTGCCCATGCTGAACAGTTCTGTTATTCTGTTATCAGGATTCTTCGTCTCCAGCCTCCCAGGCCACCTGGAATAATCCCTGCCATGAACTTATCCCCTTAGTTCGGTGCGGATGCCAATGAAGATTCATCAACACAAACTAGCACTTACAGACACACTTTCAATCCTGTTTTTGCAGATTTTGTTGACAGACTGTCTCACGCTAGCCACAGTTTAGCCACAGTTTTTAAACAGCCAAGTTAGGAATACCTTGAACATAATAAACTTAAACATGTTCCATTATTTCATCAGTGGTTATGCTAACCCTCCCCCCTAGTTGGAGGGAGATACTAGATTTCACAAGATATAGCACTGTATTTAAAGAGGTATAAAAAATATCAAATTCCAAGTATTAGCTGGATAATGACCTAACCAAAAGAAGCTATAGATAACAAAATTGCATCAGAAAACACATTCGTAAGATAGAAAAGCCATTGCTTTATTTTTTTTGTAAATATGCTACTTGAGCTAAAGCAAAAATTTTACTGCCTTAATGGTGCTGTTTTTATTTTAACAGACATTATCATCATACATTTTCAACTGTTGGGTATATAGACAGAGCAATTAAAGTGGACTGCAAAGCATCAACATTGAAATAATGAAACAGCCATGATCACGGTCAGTGAGAATGAGTCAAAAACTTCAGCAAAAGTCACATACCTAATGAATATTTTATTCCTTAAAATAAATGCATAGTTTTGTTCAAACAAATAAAAGCGAGTTACTGGCTATGACAGAGACTTGAGGATCACTTTTGGGAAATTCAGACTGAACTGTTATACCTTTGTTCATCTAAACATAGTGAGAGAACAGCATTCCGAACTCAGCCATGCCAGAAACAAAGTAAGACAGAAAACAAAGCAATTTCCGACAATTTTATTTTCAGTCTTGGTTTCAAGATCTTCTTTTAGAAATCTGTAGTGTAATGATTGTGTAGCGCTTATAAATAATCAATTCAAAATCTCATTGAAAAGTTTTAGTTGTTTCAAAGTTCCTGCCAGCCACGGCCAGACTCAAGGTTAGAACACAGTGAGAAATGATGAGATAATCCTCTTTTCATTTGTTTGCTAGGGTTGTCATAACAACACCACAGACTGTTCATCTCATACTCTCACCTTCAAATAATTAAAGACCAAATCGTTTTTTACTTAAATCATTATTTCCTCCATTCTCTGGCTCTTCTGGAAAGTCTTAATAGCCATTATCTTTATGGAACACAAATAAATCCCCCACCCTTATAGCTGCACTTTATGTTTATTTACTTAATGCCATTTGCTACTACTCATAACCATAATCCCTTCGAATTTTATTTTTTAAAACTTGGCCCATGATGTACATACCTCGATATAATAAAGGTCATATATGACAAATCCACAGCTAACATCATACTCAATGGGAAAAACCCAAAGCATTTTTCTTACGATCAGGAACAAGACAGGCATATCCACTTTCTCCAGTCTCATTCAATATACTACTGGAAAGAAAGAAGTAAAACCATCATTATTTTCAGATAACATGATACTATACATAGAGAACCTAAATATTCCACCAAAGAAACTACCAGAACTGACCAATTAATTTAGTAAAGTACAGAATACAAAATACAGAATACTCAGGAATCAATTGCATTTTTATACACCAATAATGAACAAAAAGTAAAACTAAGAAAACAATCCCATTTTCAACTGCATCAGAAAATACCTAGCAATAAATTTAACCAAATTTAACCATTTTAATTTGTACTTGGCAAATTATAAAACACTAAATGCATTAAAGAAAATACAGATAAGTAGAGGCATAAAACATGCTCATGGATAGGAAAAATTAATATCATTAAAATGTCCATTATACCCAAAATAATCTATAGATTCAACACAATTCCCATAAAATACCAATGGCATTTTTCATAGAACTAGAACAAATAATACAAAAATATATATGTAACCACGAAAGATCCCAAATAGCCACAGCAATCTTGGGAATAAAGAACAACCTTGGAGGTATAAGCTACTTGATATCAAACTATACAACAAGGCTATAGTAATAAAAACAGCATGGTATTGGCATAAAAACAGGTACATAGATCAATAGAACAGAATAAAGAGTCCAGAAATAAATCCATGCATATTTGGTCAATTAATATATGACAAAGGAGGCAAGAACATAAAATGGGATGAAGATAGTATAGTTAATAAATGGTGTTGGGAAAATTAGACAGACACATGCAAAACTTATACTAGATTATTTTTTATAACCATACATGGGAATACAATTAAAATGTATAAAAGACTCAAATGTTAGACTCAAAACAATAGAAATCTTAGAAGAAAACATAGGCAGTAAAATCTCAAACATTTCTCACAGCAATAATTTTCCAATATATCTCTTCAGGAAATGGAGGCAAAAGAACACAGAAACATTTGGGACTATATCAAACTACAAGTTTTTGCACACCAAAAGAAACCACCCACTGAAAAAAGACACCTACTGAATGGGAGAACATACTTGCCAATGATACATCTGATAAGAATTACTACCCAAAATTTATAAAGAACTTATATTATTTAAGACCTAAAAAACAAACAACCCAGTTAAAAAATGGGCAGAGGGTTTGAATAGACACTTCTCCAAAGAGAACATACAGATGATCAATAGACATGAAAAGATGCTCAACATCACTACTCATTAGAGAAATGCAAATCAAAACCACAATGAGATATCACCTCACACCTATCAGAATGGCTGTTATCAATAAATCAACAAACAACAAATTTTGGGGAGGATGTGAGGAAAAGGGAACCCTGTGCACTGTTGGTGAGAATGCAGACTGGTGCAGCTACTGTGGAAAACAGTATGGAGTTTCCTCAAATAGTTAAAAATGGAACTGCCTTATGACCCAGTGATTCCACCTGTGGGTATATATCCAAAGAAACCCAAAACACTACTTTTAAACAATAGCTGCACCCTTGTGTTCATTGCAGGGTTATTTACAATAGCCAAGCTGTGGAAACAACCCAAATGCCATCAATAGATGAGTGGTTAAGAACTTAAATATTTCATCACATATGTAATGAAATATTACTCAGCCATCAAAAAAAATGGAATCTTACAATTTGAGACAACATGGATGGACCTAGAGGGAATTATACTAAGTGAAATAAGTCAGACAGAGAAAGATAAGTACCACATGATTTTACTTTTACGTGGAAGCTAAAGAGCAAAATAAGGAAACAAACAACAGCAACAGACTCACAGATACAGAGATCAGACTTATGGTTGCCGGAGGGGCAGGAAATTAGGGGGCTGGATGTAAAAGATGAGGGATGAAGAAGGACAAGTTGATAATTACAAGATAGTCACAGGGATGGGGAATATAGTCAATAACATTGTAGTAACTACAATCATTGCCAGATGGGCACTTGAAATATTGGGGACACCACTTTGTAGGCTATATGATTGCTACCACTATGCTATACATCTGAAACTAATATGAAATAATATCAACTGTAAACTGTAATTGAAAAATAAAATAAATTTTAAAATAAGTTTGGCTCATGTCCACATATTCTAGTTACAGCTCCTCAAAGTATAAACAGAACATTAATCAAGAAGCCTTTAGTGTCTACCTGTACTTGTGAGCTTCACAAATGCATTAAATATCTTCTGTGTGCCAGACACCATTCTAGACTACGAGGGTAAAAAACCGAGTAAGATACCATCCCTGCCCTCTACAAAATGACAACTTGCTGGAGAGAAATATATAAAACGAATCATTTTAACTCCATGCGGAGTGCCAAAGGATTCCAGAATCTGTCTGTTCCACATTACGTGATCCCGCTCCACTGACTATAGACAATTGGGCCATTTGAATCCAACTTGGCCAATCAGGTTCTTTCTCCTGGGATTTTAGAGATTGAACCTGGAGAGAGTTGAGGTAATTTTCTCAGTGGCTACATTTCAAACATGAAATTCAGATTCTGTAGAGAAGCGGCATTGTGCCCATATTTGCCCCAAAGATCAGATAAAAGGTTTGGCTTTTTTTTTTTTTTTTTTTTAGTTTTTTTGGAGAAAAATAAAGAGTTAAGAAACTGGGAGGTAAACAAATAAAAAATAAACAAACAGACAAAAAAACCCATAGACAGGGTCACTAAAACAATAGAAGTGTATTTTCTCACAGTTCTGGAGGTGCCAAGTCCAAGATCAAGACATTGAAGGGGTTTGGTTTGTCCTGAGGCCTTTCTCCCTGACTTGCAGATGGCCACATTCTCATTGTCCTCACATGGCCTCCCCCGTTGTCCCCCCGCCCCCCGCATGCAGTTACAGCCCAGGTGTTTCTTCCTCTCTGACATGAACACCAGCCATAACATCTTGGACTCGGCCCACCCGTTTGACCTCATGCCACCTTCATTACCTCTTTCAAGGACCTGTCTCCAAGTACAGTTACACTGGCATTTAGAACTTCAGCCTGTGGATTTGGGGGCGACACAATTCAGTCCACAACATCTTTTAAGTAAAAAGTCTTCTGGTCTTTAAACCCAGAAGATGTAAATGAATTCTCGCCCATGCCAAGTTTTAGCATTATCATTCACATATTTCTCAATTTGCTTTGCATTAAGAGAAGTAACACAAGATGCAATTATAAGAATGGTGTATAAATATCCTGGGTATTTTTAACCTAGTGCTTATGGTTGTAACAATAAAGGGGCAGAGCCGTTTTGAAAGATAAAATTCCAGATTCCCAAGAAAATTTCCCCTACAAGGGCCTCTTACCATGGATGGCGGATGCTATCAGTGCTCTGGCTGCCACCCCTGGATCTTCCAGAGTGCCCCAGTTTAGTTTAAGTCACACACCGGTAGATAGCAGAATTATTGCCAACTATAAAACAATTGCACTTTCTGTGGAAATTGAAGCAGGTGGCGGCACCCGTAGCGAGGACTGCGATAAGCGACAGCGCAGTCACCTCTCACAGAACAAGGACTCTATACAGAGTCACAGATCACCCAGGCTTCTCTGTCACGATTCAAATGCATTGCTGAGTTAATCAGTAACATGTTGCATAGCACATTTAAGCTAGCTGCTAATTATTATCTTAAGAAGGAAATGAAATGCGAGACAGAACTTACCACAGTATATATTTTCCAAGACTAAAGTTCAACTGGACTGCAGTAGTGGGAAAAGACATTGAGCTAGGTAGAATTAGAAAATTGATATAAAGTTCAGGCCATAGTGCCTACAAACTAGTGTGACTGCTTTGATCCATCAAGACCAATTTAGTAATGGTGCAGTTGTATTTAACTGAATTTCATATGATGAAATTTTTATATAGCTGATGTGATAGGTTGAGTCCATCAAGATAATCAAATCTTTCTGTGTAGGTAGATAGAACTTACTCAGCTTTTCTGTATTGCGTTTCCCTATAATAAAAGAAGAGGCTTTTTGGTCTACTGTAGTCTCTCTCTCATGCTTCTAGAACGTATTTCTCTTAAATGTTTAGAATCATCATAAGAAACTGAAGAATACCTGTGTAGACCAAGATTGTGTAACTGTTAATTTTGCTCTCATCTGTGGATGTTTAGTGACTTTTTACCGTTAATTACCAGATATGGAGCTATAACCTCAGGAGTATTATTTCTTGGTGCTGGTGTCACCTGTTGGACTGGCTGTCATGCAGACAGCTCAGCATTTTCAGTTCTTAAGGCCCAGATCAGATGAGCCGAGCGGGGACTGAGGGCTGGCTTATAGGAAAGACTATGTTGAGAACATGATGCTCACAACAGGTAGGCGATGGGAAACCACGTACTAAGAAATAGCTCTAAAGAGAAGCTGACATAAACTACAAATGCACAGTCTGCTAGTGAACAGAAACAAGTTAAGATCCAGAATTGAGCCACAGAAAGAGTGAGCAGAAGCGATGGCCCCTCTATAGGACATAAATCCAGCAAAGTGTAGGTGGAACTCCAGCCCTTTCTGCACTAACAGTTGTATAAGAAAAAAACCCTAATCTAGGATATGGGGATGATGGCAAGGCTACTAGAGTAAAAGAAGTTGCAGTCATAATGTTTGGATAACGAATAAATGTTTTGCAGGTGGGATTGGGAGCAAAAATGCATGGAGTTCATTATAAAGTGAACGAAGTTTAACTTGTCTTATCTCTTGAATTACAGAGATAAGGATGGCCTGCTACAGCTATTTTGGGAGGTGGGATGGGGAGAGGGGGTCAGATAGCCTTCCAGTCTCTCTGCATCTACAAAAGATGAACGAGTCAAGCGACATTGATCAGCACACTGCATAGAACACTGATGATGTGGAATATTTCCTGCTGTGGGGAACAATGACAAGGCTTGATTATGGATGAATAAAACACTAGAAGGTGTTCTGAGATCCTAAAAATATTTGGACATCGAACATTTTTAATAGAAAAATATCAACAGAAATATAAAGGAAGGCAGATCAAAATGGACAGTGCAGGTAGGTACTCAGTGGCCTAAAGATCTTCAGGAATGGAAGGGCTGCATGAAATGCATGGGAGAAGGGACACATGGGGTACTACTAATTTAGATCCCAGTCAAGACTCATGCCACTGGCTCAGACCTAGAACACAATCTCTGACTGTTGTTCAGGTTTGACCTAACTCAAACTTGGGAGACAAAGAGTTGCAGTGAATATTGACAGCCAACATAGATATTTTCATGTGTGCAGGTAAATGAGTAGGAGCTCTATTTCATATACAGAAGTGTGCAAGCTTTTAATAGTAGTCCTATTTATTAGTTCTATAGTTTATATCTTGTTACTTAAACGGTCTCACTCTGTTTTCTTCTCTGTAAAGCTGTAATTGTAATATCTACCTCAAACACTGATAGAATAATTAGGTAAAACAACATAGAATAGGTTTTTAATAAGCACCACTTCCTTTCATTATCTCAAACATTAAAATGATCAAGTACTAACCAACAAAGATTCTGGAATTTCCATTTGGAGTGCCTGTGGACTCCACCAGTCTGGAGGGAAGTTTGTGTGCAAGGAAAGCTCTCTTGAGGCTGCGATTCTGCAGCAAGCACACTGTTTTTTCATGGGTGTTCTATTGATTTGGGTCGTCTTTGGCTGGTTGCATGGCTAGAGATAACAGGAACACTAGAGCAATCCTCAGTCTGTGAGCTTCCCCTTGGCACTGCTATTGGTGCTAAAGTTTGTTGCTTGGTGAAACAGGCCATAGCTCACTATTTATATAGACCCTAGCTGGTAGTAAATACGTGTACCCATCAAACATTATGGTTATTGCTATACCAGATGCTTGCTGAGAGTCCAGGCTTGTGATGACCATTAAATCATCCTGTAGACAAAGATTCCAAGAGGGAAATGAAAGGTCAGAAGCTCTGCTTATTAAATCCCTGAAATCAGGGTTTTGTGTGTGTGTCTCACTGGTCTTCAGAAGCCTCAATGACTGCAGCTAATAGGCCTGAATTTCTCAACAACCCTTCCTGGGAGGCATGCGGCCGAGTGGCTGAGCAACTTCTGACTGTGGGATTCTGACTGTTTTTATGAGCAGTCCTTGGGCTGTTGTAAATAAGCTCATAAAGTAAGATATTCTCCTCTGAAGCTAAATCAAAGGCTCTAAAGAATAGAGTCAAAAATCTAATAGAAATAGAAACTGTCTTCTAAAAATCTGTGTATAGAGTTTGAATGAGTCAGATATCTGGGAAAATCTCACTATCAGAGAATAATAACCCACTAATCCTGTCCCAGGAAGAAAATAATTTTCATAATAATAGAGAAATTAAATTTTAGCATTTATCTATAGAGTAGCTTTTAAATAAGGATTAAGTATTATTAAAGAAAAGGAAATACATACACATACATTCATGCAATTTAAGAACTTACAATAAGGATTTCGTAGAGTAACTGAGCTGGAACTAAAAGTCTTGTGTATAACATCTAGTTGCTATAATGACCAAAAAAAATGCAGTGTTTCAGGGATTTTGTTCTACTTTCATTGCTCCCTGAGGGGTGAACTGACCAACTCTAATGTTTTCATAAATAAGTTGTAGAAGTTGGCTTTTCTCCTTTCTTCCTTTTCCTTTTCCTCAGATTTCTGAAATTGAAAGTCTTCCTTATAATACTACCTGAGTTCTTGAGTTTTCCCAAGCAGGATTTTAAAAGTTCTCAAAATAAATTTGAGTAGTGAGTGGATGTGATTTTGAAATTGTATTATTGCCAAACTGTAGGGGCTTATTTAATAGGCTAAGCAAATGTCCACTTTCTCTCTTACGATTTCATGAA
>PVJI01018552.1:0-33055 GCA_004026765.1 Micronycteris hirsuta | reverse complement strand
CCACATGTGAGTAAATCTAAAATAAAACTCACTAAAGAAGTTGGACCACAGGATTTCATGAAGAATGGCCCTTCAAAGAAAGTCTGAAGGAAACTTATTAGCCAAAAGTAAGAATTTGAGTTATTAAATAAATATAACTTTAAGTTAATGGTTATAGGAAATAAAGGCTCCCCTCAAACTATTGAACACCTGAGGTATCTAGTTCAAATAGAAGTGACATCTAGCCACCCAAAGAAATAGGCATGAAACCTTTGTCTCAAACATCTTTCCATTCTCCAGATTGAGATTGTATGTGAGCATCCTCAAGTTTCATGATTATCATTACCCTCAGCAACAGGAGACGGTGGGAGGAAAGGAGGATGCTTTTAACAGACAAAGTGGTAACAAGATAAAATGGACCTCAGTATACATGAGGCATGCCTCATAGTGCTGGAATTGATCATAGTCTAAGAATGTGCTGCTTGCATTAGGGTAATAGCTACTCATTTCCACACTGCCAGAAGCCGCTTTCCTTCTATTCTGAAAATCTAGAGGCAGCTCTGAGGACTTAGTGGAGAGCCAAACTTTAATTGAAGCTGGCCTTGATCATAATGAATTTTTGTGGGTAAAATGTGGGATAATATAAATCCATTCATTTACTTTGTTTATCCTTGTGAGAGAGTGAGAAATGTCTTTTTAAAAGCAAGCTAAACTACCACATTCAGATATAAAATAATGATAGTTATATAAATTTACCTTAGGGTCAGACTCTACCAAATGCTACTTTCTAGAATACAAGCTAAAACATGGTTTCATAAAATAGCCCTTTGCTTATATTAATAATGATTAGAAACCCAGATATTTTAAAATTTAGAAAGAATTCATGCACTTATTGAAAAACCAGTCATTCCTAGTCATTGCTGTAAGGCCCATACCACATTGTATCTCATATCATGTTCTGATTATACTGGTGGATCCATAATCCTAGGTCATGACACATTAGAAACAGCAACTGAAAGGAGTGTAATAGCAGAGTAACTGCCACAAGGAATGACAGTTAAAATAAGAGGAATAAACATATAACAAAATTATGAAACAAAACTATTTTCAAACATCACATAAACTACATTGCATTTGATATACTTTATATTATGTCTTTAACAAAGAAAATGTTGCTTATATTTATATAATACATAAAGAAATATATACATACACATACATGTGTGTATGTTCTATAACACACACATTTTTATTATAAACAGTATAATTTTAAAACAGATATTTGATGCTGTAATCATATATCAATGCCAATTTAAAAAAATCCTTTCTTAACTGACACTATGGAATAAGATGTTTGTTTGGAAAGCCTACAGATCTCTTGTGCTTTTCCTTTCTCACTGTACTACCATGCACACTTTTGTTTTTTTTAAGATTTTATTTATTTATTTTTAGAGAGAGGAGAAGGGAGGGAGAAAGAACAATGTATGGTTGCCTCTCACATGGCCCTCACTGGGGACCCGGCCAGCAACCCAGGCATGTGCCCCAACTGGGAATCCAACCGGAACCTTTTGGTTCCCAGCCCGCGCTCAATCCACTGAGCTACACCAGCCAGGCCTGTACTACCACACACACTTTTGACACCAGATGGGTGAGAGTTTTTCTTATGCCCCAAATTGTATGATACCAAATTTTATGATTGCTGGGTTTCCTACAATTTAACACAGTTCTGACACTATCCACCTCAAGATAGCATCAGATCTCACTGGTTAAGGATTCAGTCCCACAGGATTACCCCACCCCGTGCTTCCAATGCCAATCCCAAGTCCAGGAAGTTACCTGTGCTTCTGACCTCACCGCTATACATCAAAGGCTTTCCCAGCCCCACCCCCTGTTCAATCAATTTGTTAAAGTGGCTCAGAGAACCCAGGGAAAACAGTCTACTTCCTGTTTATCAGTTCATTATAAGAGGATGTAATAAAGAATACAGGTAACATTCAGATTGAAGAGATATATGGGGCAAAGTGAGTAGGAACGAGAAGGGTGCTTCCACACCTCCTCAGACCGTCACTCCCCCTGCACCTCCATGTGCGGCCACCAGACTGGCAGCGCTCTGAGCCCCACGCTTTGGGGATTTTTTATGGAGGCTTCATCATTAAGTCTTATCAATCATTATCCCCATTTCTAGTCCATCTCCATTCTCTGGAAAATGGGGCTGAACATTTCAAACTTCTAATCATGGCTTGGCCTTTCTGATGACCATCCAAGAACCCACCAAGAATCACCTCATTACAACAAAAGACACTGCTATCACCTGGGAAATTTCAAGGGATTTAGGGAACTCTGTGTTGGAAACCTGGGTCAAAGACCAAATATTACAACAAAAGATGTTTCTACTGCTGTATCACTGAGAAAGTATGATGTCTTTAAGAGCTCTTGCCAACAGGAAGGGCAGAGACCGATATAAGTAGATAGGTGACAGATAGATGGTAGATAGATGCATAACTGGATAGATGATAGAAAAATAGATTTTCTATCATTTCACATGAATAGTAAAAATAAGGTAAGTAAGCAAGTAAAACATGATACTATGTAAAATATTTGGTATTTATTTTCTTAACTACTTCATATAATTGGTTGTAATATTCTTTAGATTCATATGCATATGCATTATATAAGCTTAAACTAACTTCTGAACCCAATGCTTACATTTATTGGTAGGAAGATGTTTTTAGTTTCTCTTTTGTAAATGTTGTTGTTGTTGTTATTATTATTATTATTATTGATGTTTTTATGTACCTAAATTATATATAAAGTAATGGTATACATGGAATTATATAAAGGAAATTTATTATCAGCATTCATATCTTTAGAAAGCAGGATGTGACTGTTTACTCACTATTTCACTGTCTATACTCATGATGTCACCAAGAGAACAGACTATTTATATATTTTAAAATAGTACCAAACTAAGTATAAAGAAGTTAAATAAAATAGCTGAATTAAATGTATGATACCTGAACATCATTATGTGGCTGAAATAATGGCTTTAATTAAGTTGATTGTGTAGTAACCATAATTTCTTAGCGAGAAAGAAGGGATGCAAGTATGTATTGCTATGAAACATTCTGTTAATTTGACCTTCATAGAAAAGATAATTTACTTAAAACTGTTTTTATCTTTGAGATTGATCCATGATAAGCTTACCCTTTTCTGAAATTCAAAGATTTTTTTTTACTTGATGCATTATTAGTAGTTTTCTTTCTCTACTAATTAGCAGCTCAAGGGTTCTGATAAAGAAATTGTTTCCATTAAACAATACAAATACCATGTTTTATCATTTGAATTTAGTTTGGTTTAGGTGTAGCCATTCAACAAAGTTTTTAACTCACAGTTTAGTCCCTGAGTGAACCCTCTTTAAAACGAACTGCTTTCTCAACTTCTGAGGCTACACATATATTGAGTTTTAAATAACTATTATGAATGTATAAATAAAAAGAAAAATCAAGTATATGATTTATGTAAACTTATTGTTATTAAGAATAATTACCTCAGCTTTAGAATTAAAATAAAACATTGACTGCAAGTCATTTTAGTATAACTGGGGCATTACAGGCCCATGGAAGGATCATTTATTTTTCTAAGAAACACATAACTCTGACATGCTATTTACAATTAAATACATCTCATATATTTTTTTACATTTCACAGCCCTAGAAAGTTACATATAATGAGTGGCAAAGTGGAAAAATGAAAAGGATTTTTAGGCTTTTAAAGATGTAACTAATTTCTCTCAAGAAGTCCAGACAATTCAGAAAGTGATGGGTTTATTGTCCTGTAAGACATTAGCCAGACTGTATCTAATTTAGCAGTTTTACTTCAGGCTTTTATCTTTGGCGATCTCCTTTGAACAGCATTATCATCCTGGCAGTCCCTTTGCTGAGTGAAACAGAACTTTTGCATCTGCTTAAATATATTTAAATAAGAATTATATATTTAATACATACAAAGTTTGTTCTGACACAATAAAACAAAAGAACATTTACTTTTTTCCTGAAGTATTTAAAAAAATTTGAACCATTGGTGTAGTTTAAGCTTATTTTCCAAATATGGCTAATGATAAGACTCTCTTAGGGATGTTCACAGATCTGTTAATATTCTCTTATAGTCCTACATATTCAGCATCTTCAAGGAAGATGCCTGTTTTTCTCTGGTTTTGAAGATGGTCCCAGGTGAATTTCTTATCAATTTTCAGTTGGAACTACAGATCTAGGACACTGATTCTAAAAATGTTTGTAGTCCACCATTACCCTAGGGTGTCAGAACTTTGGGAGCCTTCTAGTTCTTTCTCTCGCTTGATAGCTTTCCTTGGATGGATAATCATGTAAGCCATAATAAAATAGTTAATTTTGCTGCAGTGTATGCGTTAAGGCTGTTTGTTGATAACAATGACTTCAGACAAAAATAATTCAAAGACTAAGTACATGTAATAAAATAATTCTCATGTGATTTAAATATTCCCCATGTTGAAAAAAATCATTAAATTCTATAACAGAAGACTAGTGCTATAACTGAATGCTTCCAACTGCACAAAACAACAACTCACAAAAAATCTATTCTGTATTTTCTATGCATATACTAACTCTTCTAATTATTAAAGATTTGTATGTTACATATGAGAGAACTATTATTAAGAGAGCTCAAATAAATGCTTAATTCACAGTAATAAATAACGAAGTAAAGAATCCTAGCCTTGATTGAACTTCTATGCTCATGCTTTTATAATATTCAACTCTCTCAAAGTTATTCTATTTTTTGAAAATACTAACATATATTTATATATATATAATTTTATTTAATTTTTATTTTATTAGCCATTACATTTAGTTCCCTTATACCCCTTTCCCCAACAATCACCACACTGGTGTCCATGTCTGTGAGTCCTTTCTCCTTTTTGTTCAATCCCTCTACCCTCTAACCTCACTGCCACCTTTAGCTACCATCCCGATCTCTATCTACAAGTCCTTCTCTATTTTGCTTGTTGGTACAGTTTGCTCATTAGATTCCACATATGAGTGAAATCATATGGTAGTTATCTTTCTCTGACTGGCTTCCTTCCCTTAGCATAATGTTCTCCAGGTCCATCCATGCTGTCACAAAGGGTAAAATTCTCTTCTTTATTAGGGTTGAGTCATATTCCATTGTGTAAATGTTCCGTAGTTGTTTTATCCACTCATCTGTTGATGGACACTTGGTCTGCTTCTATATCTTGGTGATTGTAAATAATGCTGCAATTAACATAGGGGTGTGTATGTTCTTTTGTATTAGTATTTTGGGTTCCTTCAGATATATTCTCAGAAGTGGGGTCCCTGGGTCAAAAAGCAGATCCATTTTTAATGATTTCAGGTTTTTCCACACCTCTTTCCAAAGTGGCTGCACCAGTCTGCATTCCCACCAACAGTGCAAAAGGGTCCCCCTTTCTCCTCATCCTGGCCAGCACTTGTTTTTGATTTATTGATGATAGCCATTCTGACAGGTGTGAGATGGAATCACATTGTGGTTTTAATTTGCATTTATCTGATGATTAGTGATATTGAGCATCTTTTCATATGTCTCTGGGCCCTCTGTATGCCCTCCTTAAGAAGTGTCTGTTCAGGTCCTTTGCCCATGTTTTAATTGGATCGTTTGTCTTTCTGGAGTGGAGTTGTATGAGTTTGTTATATATTTTGGAGATCAAACTCTTGTCTGAGGTATCATTGGCAAATATATTTTCCCATACAGTTTGTTCCCTTTTCATTTTGATGATGTTTTCTTTTATTTTAATGAAGTCCCATTTGTTTGTTATTTCCTTTATGTCCCTTGCTCTAGGGGACATATTAGTGAAAGTATTGCTACATGGAATAATGAGATTTTCCTGCCTAAGTTCTCCTCTAGGACTTTTATGGTATCACGACTTATATTTAAGTCTTTTACTAATCTTAAGTTTATTTTTATGTATGGTATAATTTGGTGGTTAGGTTTCATTTTTTGTATGTAGTTGTCCTATTAAAATACCAATGACATATTTCACAGATATAGAAAAATATTTCAAAAATTTATATGGAACCATAAACAACCCCAAATAGCCATAGCAATTTTCAGAAAGAAGAACAAAGTAGGTGGGATCACAATATCTGACATCAAACTATATTACAAGACCACTGTAATCAGAACAGTCTGGTACTGGCATAAGAATGGACACATGCGTCAATGGAACAGAATAGACAGCCCAGAAAGAAACTCATTAATTGTCTCTATGGTCAATTAATATTCAACAAAGGGGGCAGAAGCATAAAATGGAGTAAAAATAGCCTCTTTAACAAATGGTGTTTGGAGATCTGAACTTTCTTTAAGACCTCTTTTGAATATGTTCAATAATCTTATGTTTATTGTAATATTAAAGTTTTAAAAAAGCTCCTTCATTTCATATTATCTCATAAAATTTTTCTCTAACTTTTATTCTCTCAGTTTCTTTCATTATTTCATTGTCCTTAATAAAGTTTCTCTACATTCCCTGTAGCACTACCTGTGAGTTTCCTGATGTAACATTTATTCTCATAACAATAATTAGGATATTAAGACGGTTCTAATACTTGTTTTGTCCCCAGTAGGTTATTTCCAATTTTTTTCCTGTTTTATACTAACAAACTTGTTCACAGATTCTTTGAAAATTTGTAGTATCTGAGCCAAAATCTGCTAAATTTATTGACTTACTATTGTGAAATTTATAACATAAATTAATAAATCCTTAAATAATTGTATTTTCATTTATTTTATAATTTTTTCATCACTGATCCATAATCAATCTCAAGTAAAATGGGCCATGCAAAATTACTCTTAAGACATTTTTATAAGCTCATACTATTTGTCTCAAAAATGAATTGAATTTTTATATATTAAAACTTATACCATGAGTTAAAAATGGAATAAAATTACACATTACAATACTTCATATTAAGTAAATAATTATTTATTATTGATTATTATGAAGAGGATAACAAAATGACAGAGAACATAAGAATTCTGTATAAGGTATGGTAAAGAGGATGTGGTAGGACATTTGGGCAATATTATAGATGAGAAAAAATTCTGGTATGTTAAGATAATTGATCATCTCCGAATTATTCCAGTCTTTCAGATTTTTAAAAAATTTCTGCTACTACTCTTCTAATGTGACAGATTTGGAATAAACTGTGTATAATGTGTGGTATACACCCAGTCTCCTTGCCATACGTTGATTTTCACACAGTTCTACTGGTATTTTACATTTTAAGTTCTTTAGGTGTCTGACTATATTTCTAGTGTTTTGTTGATTGATCTTTTGTTTGTTTTTCAACTTTCTTAAATTTATTATAGTAATATTAGTTAATAAAAGTATATAGGCCTCAAGTGTACAAATCTATAAAATGTCATCAGCATATTACATTGTGTGTTTACCACTCAAAGTCAAGTCTCTTTCTGTCACCATATATAATTAGGTAATGCACCATGACTGCTCAGAGTGACTTTATTTCAAAGCTTAATGTCTCCACTGCCCACATCATCCTACTGAGAAATTATATGTTTAGATCATGACAGGCCTTTAATTGCAAAAATCAAAACAAAGAATCTCTAATTTTTATCTTGTTGGACAATACTTTCAATAAAATGCGTGTGTGTATAGTATGAACTTCAGCTATATTAAATAATGTCTTTTATAAAGTTTTTGCAAAGTTCAATCTGTAATTTATTACCTAACATGGTAGTTAAATTAATTCAGTCCTAAATACTACGATTAATGTGTTTTTTTTTACATCTGTTTTAGAGACCATAGTCCTACTAATGTAAAAATAAACATTTCCAGCCTAAATACAATTGTTAAGAAAACAAGTTTCTATATCTTTTCTCATTTTTAATGATGCATAGGTTTAAATTATAAAGATGAGCACTTTAGGAAAAACATGATGTTTAATTTTAAATAAAATGGCACAACCTCTTTTTGACATTAAACAACTGACCCTTGGAATTCTATGAAGATATTGACTTCAGTTTGCAAGTTAGCTGTGAAGCTTAATTTTATGTGTCAACCTGACTGGACCACAAGGTGCCCAGGCAGCTGGTTAAACTTTATTCTGGGTGTATCTGTGAGGGTGTTTCTGTGTGAGATTAACATTTGAATCCTTAGACTAAGGAAAGCATATTGCACTCCCTAGTGTGAGTGGGCCTCATCCAAACAGTTGAAGGCCTGAACATAATCAGACTTAGTAAAAAAGTGTTCTCTTTCTTTGTGTGACTGTCTTTGAGCTAAGACCTTAGTTGTCTCCTGCCTTTCATCTTGGATTCAGCATGAAACACTATCAGTTCCCCTTGGTCTTCAGCTTGTGAAATGCAGATCTTGGAATCTCTCAGCCTCAGTAATCACATATGTATTACATAACTGGTTCTGTTTCTCTGGAGAACCCAGAAAAAATGCAAGCCGTAAGAGAGATGAATCCTGTGTTTTCTATATTTTTCATCTTGGACTTATACTTGAAAAAATATCATTTTGGATATTTTCTCCTCTATGATGCAGTTTGTCATGAACCTAGTAATACTTACAATTTGATATGCTTTTCCAATAGCTATTATTCAAAGGGTTTGATAAAAGATGGGCAAAGATGCAGCAAAGATGGACACTAACCTAAAAGGTAAAAAAAAAAAAAAAAAAAAAAAAAATCAATGTTCAGTGTTGGAAGAATCTGGGAGATAAATTTGAGGGATTGAATATGCCCAGAACAAAGGTTGCTAATAAGCTACAAGGTCAGTCCTCAAAACAAACTTAACATTGTATGTGTTTATTTGAAAAGATTGATGTACTATTCTGTATGCAAAGCATCACTGATCATGAACTCATAAAATTTCCAGGGAACATTTTAAAAATAATTTTGGCAACAACACATTTAACGTTTTTTTTTTTCAGTTAATAATTTTGATCATTATGAATAAAGTCTATTTAAATATAATGATCACACTTCCTCACAAAATAACCACAGTCATCCCCCTTTATTTGTGGTTCTATTTTTTGTGGTTTCAGTTAACCATAGTCAACTGCTGTCTCAAAATATTAATTACCCCTCTATTTGTGTGAATGAAATAAAAAATCAAAATTAAAAATTTTCCAAAATAAATACTTTATATTTTTAATTTTGCATCATTCTGGGTAGCGTGATGAAATCTTATTGCATTCAACTCTGTCCAGCTCCATCCTGCCCTGGATGTGAATTATCCTTTGTGTACCGTATCCACACTGTAACCATCAACTAGTAGTCGCTCAGTGGTCTCGGGTATTAGACTGACTGTAGTGGTGTCACAGTGCTTGTGTTTAAGTAACCCTTATTTTACTTAATATCGACCCCAAAATACAAGAGTAGTTTAAACTTTATTATAAGTATTTATTTATAAGAAAAAACATGGTATATTTAGAGTTTGGTGTTACCCATGTTTTCAGGCATCCACTGGGGGACCCTGAGATATGTTTCCCACAGATAAGGGGTTGGAGGACACTGTATTTCCTTTAACTTGACCTAGAGAGATAAGAATATCCACTGGCTATGTTAGGTGAAGACTAAACATGCCATTCATTCTCTGCACTGCTTCCATCACACAGGTGTAGTCATAATATTAATGGATGTTATATATATATATATATACAGTCAATATATGAGAGTTAACACTGGCAGGAACTTTCAGAGACATACAGTCCAAATTTGTATTTTCATCAAAATATGCAAAAGTAGTATAAATTGACAGACTAAAATCCAATATTGGAAAATTAATGGAATTAAATGTCTTGACATTTATCTATGAACAAAAAATGACTATTCAATAGTGCTTCTAAAATGTAAACATCTCAATTCAAAAAAACAAAGTTGCAGTTATGACACTATCAGTACACATATACGCATTTATTTTTTTCATAAACTAAAATATTAGAGATCATTATGTCTTTAAAAATCTGATATTTCCATTATAGTTTTCCATTATAAGCAAAGCATAATGCATAGTTTTATTTCTAAATCTTCACCATAATATATTCCATTTGCATATGATTTTAAAAATATATTTAATAGTGAGACCCAGAATTAATTCCATTCAGTATATGGAAATTATATTATTTTCCTATTGTTAGAATTCAGGAAAGCATGAGCAAAAAATGATTGAATATATATTCAATTTTCAATTTTTTTCACACTAATGGAGGGGAAATAGGTGTATGTAATATTAACAAAGAGAAAATCCTAACTTGTTTTTAACCATTGGAGCCTAATTTATCATGCATCTACTTTTCTGTAGCAGCTCACACTTCATGTCATTCCAAGGCAAAGTCTTGTTCATCTCAGCTTTAGCACCAGCAATACAGAAGACCAGACCGGAATCCTTAGAAATGTCAGGGGTGCAAAGAATAATTCAGAAACTGACATTTTACAAAATGTATACTGGGATTATATCAATAAAAACATCTATTATTTATGAAGCTTAGTATTTCTTAATTTAATAGGTAAACAAAACTCCTGAGTAGTACTTATGTTCATTAATTTACCATTAACCAGCTATAACATGTACTAGAGGCCTATATCATCCTTGGCAATTTACTATGTACTGGGAATACAGCATTCAAGTAACCATGGCTCCTGCTCTCATACACATGCTTCTAGTAGTGGGGATCAAACAATACACAAAAAGTAGGTACATACTGGTAGAGATAATGGCTAAACATGATTTAGAGCATCAAGGGTGCTACATTATACAGGGTTAATATGAAAAATCTGTTTTATATGTAGTTTCAACAGTGACATGAATGAAATGGATAGTGATCCAAGAACATAGTTGGAGAAAGAATACTGAATACAGAGTGGTACAAGTGCCAAGGCTTTGTGAAAGGCTTGTGTTTGTCATGTTGGTGTCCACATGGTACCTAAAGATGAGTGAGGAAAGCAGATTTTGCAGGGCAACATGGACTTTGAGTTTCATTTGTAATTATATGGGACACAATTGGAGCATTTTGCATAGGAGTGATGTGGTAAATCTTAACAGAATTCCTCATGTGGATTTTAAACCATAAAAAGACTGTAATTGAACAACAATAAAGTAATTATGAAAACAAATAAAAGTAAATAAAATAAATACATTAATTAATTAAAAAAAAAAAGAAGAGGGTGGATGTGTGATGACCAATTCGAATGCTATGAAAACTAAGGTGGTGGTGTTGGTAAGAAATATTTGTATTATAGATTTAGTGATAGCTAATGTTGGTATTATTTTTATTATTATAAAATTATTTTAAATTATTTTTAATCCACGGTGGCTATATTCTCTCAATTGATTCATTTTTAAACTGCATGAAAAATCGTCTGTGATCACTGTGTCAGTTTCCTAGACCCCTAAGTTCACTTCTTTAACAGCCCATCTCAACTCTATTAAAATTTCTCTTCCTGAGAATTCTAGTAACTCTGTTAAACCCAATTTAAATCTGATTGTATAACCATTTCTTCTTCTTCTGACCCCAGAACAGAAGCCATTTAATCATGAGAGCTGTCCTTGACCTGTGGGATCAGATCCCCTGCTATATACATTTAATTGGTTGCATTTATCATACTTATGTTTTTTTTATTTTTTCTGTGACTGTTTGATTTATATCTGACCCTTCCCACCACAATGAGTCATGACTGAATCCCAAGAGCTGAATTTGTCACAAATAAGAGTTCCAAAAATATCTGTTGATAGAAAATTGGTAAGTGGCAATTTTCCCATTTTCCTTTGTGATTCTCAATTAGTTGGAGTTCTCAAAAAACAAAGAAATAAACAAAAAAACCCAGAACCAACAGAATATATATAGATGTACGTAAGAGGAGATTTATTAAAGGAATTGGCCCGTGCAGTTATAAAGGCAGATAAGTCCTATAATCTGCCTTCTGCAACCTAAAAAAACAGCAAAGTTCATGGTACAATTCAGTCTAAATCCAAAGGTCTGAGAATTAGGTAGCCAGTGGCGAAGTCCCCAGTCCAGGCTGAAGGACAGAGAAAGGACTGAAAAATTGGACTACTGGTATCAATTTGAGAGTCTGAGAGTTCCAGAACCAGGAGCCCAATATCCCAGGGCAGGAGAAGATGGATGTCCCCGGCTTGAAAACAAAAAATCGTTCAATTTTCCTCTGCCTTTTTGCTTTATTCAAGGCCTCAATAGAAGGCATAATGTTGCCATCTTTTGATTGGTAAGGGCTGATTTCTGTGCAGCCTGAGGATTTAATGTTAAATATCTTCTGGAAACACCCTCACAGTCACACTCAGAAATTATATTTTACTAGCTATCTGGCATCCCTTAGCCTAGTCAAGTTGAGATCAAATATCAAGCATCACTGATTCCATACTGCATCCCCAGTTCCTGTTTTGTTTTCCACTCAGCCAAATCATTATGGGTATTTTCATTTATTGATTTTCTCATGAAGATATTAAGGGATATATTCTGATGTTACTTCTACTGACAGTTCTTTTTCTTAATATTCTTTACCTGTTTTCCCTGTCTTAACTCTCTCTCCTTATTTTATTCCCTAATCTCACTGAAGAACCACAGAGATTACTAGGATCGTTGTTTCTGCACATAACCTGCCCTGAAAAATATTGGAAACAACATATAGCTGTCACTACTTTATGTCACTTGTTACAGGCTCACCCTGAGTCCAGAGAGCAACTTGACTCCACTGGTCACATAACAAATTCTTTGTCTGTCTGTATAGATAAATCTAGTTCTGCCTATGGGAGGACCCCAACACCAAACGCCTCAGCACTTTTTAAAGCTGCTTCAATGGTTGCTTATAAGATGCTTTATGCCAGGGATGGGATTTCTCTGGTAATAAATTTTGTTAGAATAATAGGTGCATTGTGTTTTAAATTCCTGGCCATAAAATAATCTAGTGAACAAAAGCAGACGCATTTGTTCATGTTGAGTAAGGGGCTTTAAATGTGAACATGCTCCTTATTTTGTCCTTGTCTTAGAAGCAAGTCTCTAAACTGCCTGAAACTTGATGGATTGACTATTTTTGTGGGCTTTGTTTTGAAACAATACACTGAAATAGAAATGCAAGGCTAATCTGCTCCCTGTCCTAAATTACATCCCAATGGAAGATGCTTTAAAATAGATAGGGCTGGAAGATACAGAGACATAGTACTAACTTTCTAAAGAAGAGATTGTAACAGAAAATATTTTCATTAAGTGATGAATTCAAGTTTCTATTTTGATATATCCTCTCAGGTTCCAATAATATATTTTCTTGTTATTTCTGACACCCTGAATTTGAGCATTGACTATAAGTTGAAATTAACTTTTGAAATTTATTAAGGCGTAGTATCATCTGGTACTCAGCAAGGATGGGGGTTGTCTCTAGATTGAAAAGACTAACAAAATGCTGTGACATTTCTTTTTTTTTATAATTTTTTAAGATTTTATTTATTTATTTTTAGAAAGAGGGGAAGAGAGAGAGAGAGGGAGAGAAACATCAATGTGTGGTTGCCTCTCATGTACCTCCTACTAAGGACCTGGCCGGCAACCCAGGCCTGTGCCCTAGATTGGGAATCAAACCTGCAACACTTTTATTCGCAGATCAGTGCTCAATACACTGAGCCACATATGCTGTGACATTTCTTTTTTCTTTCATCTATACTAGATTGAAATTTACTAAAATCTGCAGAAAGTAGCTCAATCCCTCCATGTGTCTAGCAAATTCCTTAAATTCAAGTCTCTTCCAACAAGCTACCAGTGACACACAAATACCAAACATTCAATAAGAAAATATCAGGACGGTGGCATGTCTCTTTCCACGGAAGCATCTCTGAGCTTCAGTTCTCTGTTGGACACATACTTGCAGGCTCGGTTTTCCAGGCTTTCTAAGTTTTAAAGGAGAAGCAGGAAGTTTGGATTTCTCAAAAATTTTAATATTTCTAGTTGATTTAATTAAAACAAAACAAGTTTCCATGCCACATTAAACATATCTGTGGGCCAAATATGAAAAACAGGCTATTAAATTAAATTTCCAGAACCATCAGTAAATCCATTTAACTTACATGAATACACTAATGAACATAAGAATCAATGAATGAATGAGTGAGTTTCTCAACCAATCTGGCATAAAGGATGAGGATGACAGGAAGATACTGTGGTTAAAACTATGGTTGGATAATCGAAATGCTTAGGGTTATCTGAAGGATAGCATAATATGTCAACCCAAATTATGACAGTTCAAGTTTATGGCATGCCACCCCAAAATAGGCCACTTTGATATATTGACTATGTTGAGCTTTTCAAATGAGCTCTTGAAGAGCAGAACATTTCCAGAGAGGCTTTATTTATTTATTTTTTTTAACTTCCCTTATCTGCCTAAACACAGATCCCCCAAAAGAAAGTTGTTATAAATCCTCGTCCCTGAAGTTTCCTCACCCAGGTAAGATTGCCTCTTACTACAGCAATGGAAACCTGTAAGTGAGAGCACATCTGGATGAACTTTATCATCATCTATTACACCTCCAATCTAGGTCCCATTTATCTTTTTAAAAATAATTTACTTTTCCCCCAGATGCTTCCATCTTCCCTCCCCTTTCCCTAATAAGATGGTATTTAAGTCTGAATTCTAAGCCACCCTGGGAAGCTGCCTATTTTATCCTGGATACCTCCATATATACATGAGGTATACATAGTAAAAAACTGTTTGTTTTCTCTTCTTGTAATCTTGGGTAAGGACCCAGCAGGGTATCTGGACATGAACAAGTTATATACAATTTTTCAAGCCTGGTTTTCCTCATCTGTAAAATGAGAAAACGATTATATCTCATAAAATTATAAAAATTAAGTAATGACATCTGTGTAAATGTAAATAGATTAGCACTAGGCAAATAAGTGTTCATTAAATTTGAGTTACAGGCAGATGGTAAAAACTGAAAGTTTTCTGAAGGAAGAAAATTACTAAATTGGAAATTGAATTATAAAAAGTAAAAGATGACTCTTAAATGGCACTTGGTAGTTAATTGTACCTAAACAGTCTGCAGCTGTTTACCTCAAATTTCACACAAATATTTGTTATCAACATTGCTTACTTTTATGAGTCTGAAGTAGAGCTGATCTTCAAGATATTTCTGCCTTGATATTGTATCGCCGACCAGACATTTGTCCCATTGTCATAGTTCACTCGTAAAAGATCTGTGAAATTTGCTTTTCTGTTCTAATTCTCATTTATCGAATATTTTATCCTTTTAAGGTAATGGAGATACCAATAGTTATGAAATATTAGTAATATTATCAGCTACAACAAAAATAAGTGGAATATAAAAGAAGGAACTGCTGGGAAGAAAAAAATATATATTTATTACCCCTTTGTTATATTCAGAGATATGCATATTCTTTTGGCTATATTTTCCTTCAATAGCATTAATGTCCTGTGCATTTTCACCAACAACTTTGTAGAATTCCAACACTGTTAGTATTAATGAGCAATCTCAACTTTAAAGAGACAGTAATGAGCTCTGCATTGAATCTGAAATTCCGACTGTTCATTCAAAATGAATTGACTGCAAATTGTTTTTAAAAGGCAGTTTCTTTATTTGTTTCCAAATGACAGAACAGTATTAATATCTCAAAATTCAATACTAAAAGCTAGAACATAGGAGAAAAAACACAATTTTACAAAAAAATTATAACCATTATTTTAACTTTATATTTTAATATTAGCATCATTAAATATCACTACTTATTTGCTGGGACATAAGCTATATTTTTTGTAAGCTAAAATATGCAATAAATTGAAATATGTATTTATAAAAATATAAAAATACATATAAGTAAATAAATTTTCTTTTCATATATTGACATGACTTGCATATATTCTTACTCGGTGGTGACTTAAGACTTTAGTAATGTTTATATTTTAGTTGTAAATTACCATTTATTATGGTATTACCATAATTTATTTTAAGGTAAATGGTAAACTGCTTTCTATATCCATGCATTAGTTAAGCTGAATTTTAAGTTTTTTTTCTATATCTGATCAATTATAAGACAGTGATTTAAGAAGCAGTGTTAATAAAACTTTTTTATATTTTTGTATTTAAAGTATCTAATTGTGGGTTTAACTTAATTACTATGGTGCATCATCCCACTTGGTAGTTGACTACTCAGGGGGACATTTAGGCAGTCATGCTTCCCAAAGTTATAATAACCGGTATGCAATGGTACACAAACACTGTTCTACACAGAACTGTCTAAGATGCGTGCAAGAAGGGGGACACTGGTGTTTTGGTGAGGAAGTGGGGCACTGGTATTTAGGCATTGGCTCCTATCTCCTCACTAATGGGTAAATTCTGAAAAAAAATATAAAGAAATAGAAACAGATCAGCTTATTCTACAAACAACCGAACGAATATCTGGAAGTAATAATAGATTGCAAAACTCATTTTACTTATGATCATTTATCTACATTTAAAATGCCTGACATTATTCAATAGTTTGGTATTATGACAAATTTCTCCCTCAATAGACTTAATTTTGATTACTCTTATGTGTCTGCAAAACTCCTCAACTTGTTCACTGTTATTGACTTATGTATCCAAAATTGCAGAATATTCTCTTTCTCTGGAACTCACTAATATATCTATCTACAGATTTTTACACATCATTCAAGCTTTTTAAACTTCAGAACCCACTGAGAGTTGCCTCTTTTTCGTTCACCCCCAACACTGACCTATTCAATCATATTAGGAGATGTGACGGAGGACTGAATAAACACCAAAATAGTGAGTTGTAACGGGGATAGGGTGACAAAAAAAAAAAAACGATGATATATTCAGTATTGGATACAATAGGCAAGTTTCTGATGTGCAGAAAATGCTCAAATAGCAGTAGAAAGATCTAAGAATCAGTATTGGAAAGTATCTTTTAAAAAATGTAGTATATAAGGATGATATTTAGGAAGGAAACTGAAATTCAAAAATGAAGAAAAACCATCAAAGTACCAGCACAAATGGAAAAAATCTAATCAAATATGTAAATTGACAAAGTATTTCTTCTGGCCATTGGATTGTTTAAAAAGATGCAGCATGTCTACGATCACTGCTTATGCTACCAGAGTTTTTCATTCAGTTCAATGTTAGTTTAAGCATTTTGTTCTGTTTCTTTTCTTCCCATTTTATTAATAAAACAATTTGTTGGCATAGATAGCAAGGTGCACATCATTTAATCCTCTGTGATACCTTTTAAAGCAATGTTATATTAAATACTTAAGCACTAAAAAATGTGTTAATGTTACTAGTCAATAAAAAGTTTCATTAAATATATTTAGTAGTTTGCAAGTAGAAAAAAATAATGTCAATGAGACTTTTTTATATCATTTTAATGTACCCTATCATCTGCCTCTATCTTATCTCCAGTATTTGCTAATGCTCTAATCAGACATTCACTTTACCTCATGAAGAATATTCTCATTTTTTTTCTCCTGGTCTTTGCACAAGTAAATGAGAATGCTTAACTTTCTTCTCTCTTTCTTTGTATCTGATTATGAATATGTTTCCAAGAATATGGCACTGCTCTTTCTGTGTGTATATGTCTGTGTGGAGAGGGGGGGGGGGGATGATGGGACTAGTGCAAGGAGAGGGACGTGGGGTGAGCTGACCCCAAACTTCCATGCGGTGGTTGGAAATGGCAAGGGATTTCCTGAGAAGCAAGGGTTCCCAGCTTCATGCGAGGCTCCCCAGCCTGGAATTTCAGTGCTAGGAAGAGAGGTCTCCATGTCTTTTGGCTGTGGAGACCAGTGGACATTATGACTGGGTAAGACAGGGGAGCTTTGGAGTTCCAGGCATCCTTTTGGAGGACCTGAAACAAACTTGCTTGGACTCAGTTGCTCTGGGCTCTAACACTAGGGTAGCAGATCAGGAGGAGATGCTGGTTTTAGGGGATTTGTGAACCTTTGAGAGAATTTAGAAAAGTCTGCAGCATGAACCAAGACAGGCACTTTGTAAGGCAAAACAACACATAGTTTGGGTGGGCTCATAAGTTGGGTAAGGCAGGATCTCAGAGAATGACCAGGGCAAGGTAAACAGTATTAGCCACATTGATGGAGACTTAGACTTGACACCCACCTGTGCCTGCAGAAGGAGGGCTCTGCAAAGGAGCACACCCTTGACCAGAACCTCTGTTTCTGAGAAAACTTCCCTTCTAGCCCTGGCTCCAATGACAGACAAATCGGTCCCTCCTAGCCTTGGTGTGCCACAAACCTTTTGCTAAATGGCCCCAGGCCTGGCACTAGTGGCAGCAAGACTCAGTTCACAGCTTGGCCTTTCCTGGGCACCTTCAATCCAAGCACAAGTAGCAGCTATCTGTAGAACACATTAAAGCTCATGCCAGGTGGTCCTGGGCAAGGCACAGGTGACAGCTCTGTCTTATACCTCACAGGGGGGCGAGAGCCAGTGTACATGGTGACCAGCTTCAGGCCACACCCGAGAACCATCAAATCACATCCACAAGTGGCACAGTCAAGGTGTGGACTCATAGGCATCAGAGGCCCACTAAAGTAAGTTCTACTTCATAGGATCAGCCCCTGAACAGCCACTCTTCCACTGTAGTTGTAGTCAGTCAGTCCTCACAACTGATCAGCCTGGAAGTAAATCCCTTCCAACAAGGTGTCAACAGCTATCAAGGCTCAACTACAATAGAAGGAGCACCCAGCCCACGTAAGGGAGCACTCCTGGAGCTCCCAGCTCACATGACTGAGGAGGTTGCATCACTGGGCAAAAGCAGGGCACCTACAACATAAGGCAACCCTTCTAAGACTGGGAGACAGAGAAGTTCTACCTAATACCTAAAAACAGAGAGGAAGCCAAAATGGGGAGACAAAAAATATGTCCTAAATGAAAGAACAGGCAAAACCTCCCAGAAAAGAACTAAATAAAATAGAAGGAAGCAAACTACAAGATACAGAGTTTAAAACAATGGTCAGAGGATGCTAAAGAAGCTCAGTGACAACTTCAACCATATAAAAAAATGACACCGTAACCATAAAAATAACCAGTCAGAAATAAAGAATACATTAACTGAAATGAAGAAATACCAGAAAAAAATCAACAGCAGATGAGATGAAGCAGGGAATTGTATCATTGTTTTGGAAGATAGGGTAGCAGAAAACAATCAAAGCAGCAAAAAGAAAAAAAAAAAAGAAAAATGAGAATAGTTTACAGGATTTGCAGGACAATATCAAGCATAACAACATCCACATCACAAGGATACCAGAAGGGAAAGTGAGAGAGCAAGGATTTAAGAACCTATTTGAAGAAATAATGACTGAAAACTTCCCTAATACAGTGAAGGAAAAAGACACACAGATCCAGAAAGCACAGAGAATCTCAACATAAATCCAAAGAGGCTTACACCAAAACACATCATAATTAAAATGGAAAATGTTAAAGTGAAAGAAAGCATCTTAAAAGCAGCAAGAGAAAAGTGTTAGTTACCTACAAGGGTTCCCAATAGGCTGTCACCTGGTCTCTCAACTGAAACTTCGCAGGTCAGAAGAGACTGGCACAAATTATTTGAAGAGATGAAAAGAAAAGACCTACAACCAAGATACTCCACCTAGCAAAGCTATCAACTGGAATTGAAGGACAGATTAAGAATTTCTGAGGGAGGAAAAATTGCTAAAGGAGTTCATCACCCCTAGACTGGTATTAAAAGAAATGCTAAAATGACTTCTTTAAGAAGAAGAAAAAATAACAAAAATATAAATGATAAAATGACAATGAATTCATATCTATCAAAATTACTTTAAATACAATCAGATTAAATGTTCCAATCAAAAGACATAGGGTGACTGAGTGGATAAGAAAACAAGATCCTTACATATACTGTCTAGAAGACATTCACTTATGACTGAAATACACAGTCAGACTGAAAGTAAAGGAATAGGAATAGATATTTCATGAAAATGGAAATAAAGCAAAACAAACAAATGAATGAATTAACTGAAGTAGCAATACTCTAATCAGACAAAATAGACTTTAAAACAAATGCTATAACAAGAGACAAAGAAGGACCCAGCAATTGCACTTCTGAGTTTTTCTCTGAAGAAACCCAAAACACTAAATCAAAAAGACATACACAGCCTTATGTTCATTGCAGCATTATTTACAATAACCAAGATATTGAAGTGACTTAAATGTTCATTAATAGATGAATGGATACATAAGTAGTGTGTATACACACACACACACAATGAAATATGATTCAGTCATAAAAAGGAATGAAGTCTTGCCATCTGCAAAAACATGGATGGTATTGTGCAGAATGAAATAAATCAGAAAGAGAAAGACACATGCCATATGATTTTACTTATACATAGGATGTAAAAAACAAAATAAATGATCAGAAGAATAGATATAGATTGATAAATACAGAGAACATATTGAGAGTTGCCAGATGGAAGGGTGATCCCCCAGAAAAAGGCGACAGGGTTATGTATAAATTAGTAGGTACAGAACAGTCACGCAGATGTGAAGTACAGCATTAGGGCGTCAACAGTACTGTACAACTATGGACGGTGTCAGATGCGCACTAGTTCCATCAAGGCAATCCCTCCATAAGGCATATAATTGTCTACTCCCTAGTTTTCACACCTAAAACTAATATAACATTGTAATTAAAAAATAAAACTTAAATTAAAAAAAAATGAAGGTATTTAACATGAGGAGGACATTGAACTGAGGACTTAATTATTTTGACTTTGGAAACTTGTTTTTGTTTCCACTGATCTTATCTGGCAAAAAAGTCTCTGCCTTGTCAGGTTATCTATTTTTTCTGATATGAGTTTTGGAATTTTATCTTTCAGACATCAGTCCATATTATCTATGCTATCAAACCTGTAGGCACAGAGTTGTTCGTATTTTTTCTTTATAATAGTGTTTAGTGTTTGTGTAGCATCCCTGGGGTCAGAAGTTTTAACTCCTCATTCATTATTGATCTGATAATATTGACTTTTATTTCTTCTTGATTAAACTGGCTAGAGGATTATCAATTTTATTGTCATTTTGAAAGAATCAGGTTTTGGTTTTACTGATTGTCTAAATGTTTTCCTGTTTTCAGTTTCAGTGCTTTTTGCTGTAATTTTTATTATATTAATTTTCTATTGCTCATTTTCAGTTTAAATTGCTCTAATTTATCTAGCTCCCTAGGGTAAAAGCCTATATTATTGATTTTAAAACATACTTTTTCATTAATGTATGCATTTAAATTAATAATTTTTTTGGTATACATTGCTGAATACCACAAATTCTGATATAATTGTGTTCATTTGCATTAATTCAAAATACTTTAAAAATTTCCTGAGATTTTTTTGATGCATGTTCAATTTAGATGTATGTTGCTTAATCTCCAGATGTTTGGAGATTTTCCCAACCTCTTCCTGTTATTGATTTGTAATTCAGTCCCATTGTGGACAGAGAACATATTTTATATGACTATTTCTTTGTGTTAATTAAGCTGTGCTTTATGGCCCAGAATAAACAAAGACTATTTCTTTGCATTAATTAAGGTGTGCTTTATGGCCCAGAATATGGTCTACCTTGTTGAATGTTTCAAATGACCTTGAAAATCATGTGTGTTTTGATGTTGTTGCATGGAGCATTCTCTGAGTGTCAATTAGACAACATTTGTCAGTAGTGCTCTTCACACGCACCCTGTCTTTATGGATTTCCTGTCTGCTAGATCTACCGAAGTCTAAAAAGTGGCTCTTGCGGTCTCCACTTATAGTAACAGACGTGTCTACTTGTCCTTGCAGTTCTACCCAACTTTGCCTCACTTATTTTGGTTACCTAAATCCATAAATGTTAAGATTTTTATTTCTTTTACTATATGAAATAAAATCCATACATGTTGAGGATTTTATGCCTTCTTTTGTCATCATAAAATGTCTCTTTTGATGATTTTCTCTGTTCTTTTAAATTAATGCAGTAACTCCAGATTACTTTTGATTAGTGTGAGAAAGATTATCTGTCTCTAGCCCATTTACTTTTAACATATATGAATCTTTATAATTAGATTCTTGTCACACATGTAATTGAGCTTTGCTTTTTAAATTTACTCTGCCCACCTCTTTTATTTGGTGCATGTAAACCAATCATATTAGAAGTGATTATTGATGTACTTGTATTAATATCTACCATATTTGTAATTTTTCTATTTTTTACACCCTTACTGGAAGTTTTATCTTCTCTCCTTTTTCTGATATCTATGATTTTAATGGAAACTTTTGTAAGTCCATTTTCTGCCCCCTTCTACTACAATAGCATACTGTTCCATATATAGTGGAGATAGCTTATAACAGAGTACTTCCCCATCTTATAACATTGCTGTGATTTATTTCACTTATTCATATGGTATAATCACAGAATATATTGTTACCATTATTATTTTTTTAAAGATTTTATTTAGTTATGTTTAGAGAGAGGGGAAGAGATAGAGAGAGAGGGAGAGAAACTTCAATGTGGAGTTGCCTCTTGTGCACCCCCTACGGGGGACCTGGCCTGTAACCCAGGCATGTGCACTGACTGGGAATCAAACCGGCAACCCTTTGGTTTGCAGGTCAGCACTCAGTCCACTGAGCCGCACCAGCCAGGGCTGCTTTTAATATTTTGCTACCTTAAATATTTTACTCCACTCTCATTCTGCTTGCATAGTTACTAACTGGAAGTCTACTGTAAATCTTATTGCTATTCCTCTATAGTTAAGATACCATAATTCCCACAGGTTTCTTTTAAAATTTTCACATTGTCTTTGATTTTTCACAGTTTGAGTATGAAATGCCTAGGTGTAAATTTTCAAGTGTTTATCTGTGCTCTGTTTAATTATTGTCTGTCATTAATTTTAGAAATATATTGGCCACTATTACATCAAGTATATCCTCTACTCTTCTTTTTGTCCTTCTAATTAGTCCAATTACTTGGGTTTACTTTTTTGTCATTCTTTAACAGTTATTTATTAGTTAATTGAAATTAACATATTAGTAATTGTTATTTTAAATTTCTGACCTAATATTTCCAAAATCTACTATATCAGAGTTTGGTTTGATGCTTACTCTCTCTGTCGACTGTGTTTTGACTTGTCCAATGTCATGGCTTATCTTGCATTGTTGTTGTTGAATGCTAGACACACATTGAGTCATAGAAACAGAGTTAAAGGGTTTTTATTTTATTTTTATTTTTTGATGTATTAGGTTTTATATTCCTTAGTATAGGATTTGGACTGTGTTTAATTTTCGGTATAGCTGTGCATGCCAAAATATTGAGATACATTATTGTCCTAATTGTTGACTGTTCTGTTGTCTTTGGTTTCCATAACAACTCTTCCTTAAATATGTTCTGTGTCTTGCAGTTGTTTTAGCTTTAATCCGTTGTTATTATACTAGAGATGTTTTGATATGGTGTTAATGTGTTAAGAAGGAGAAATGTTCTGTAATCTTAATAAATCTCAGTCTGTTGATGGATGTGAGCTATTGTCTTCTCAAGTGTTTCTTAGCTTATATTCCTGCTCAGGTCAGATAGGCGTGAAAGAGCTGGTAGAGGTTGATAAATGGCTTTTCATTTGTGTAGGATAAGGCTCTGGTAAATTAATTTCCTGTAGAAAATAGCCTTTGTTATGAAGAATACTGTTAATGTATTTCTAAATAGTTTATATTCCCCTCCCTTACTAGAGTCAAGTATTTTTTTATTGGCCTTCAATGTAAAAACATTGGGGAGTTTCTGAAAGTAAAACTCCAAAAGTAATGGACTCCCTAAATGTGTCCCCCAAGGAGTTTCTCACTGTCACAATAATGTAAATCAGCCTCCAAGAATTTGTCAAAATTACCAACTAAATGTGCTTACTTATTCATAGTGCCAATGGCCAGCGCTTCTGGTAAGCAGATCTCAGTCTGATTCTCTGTGTGTGCCTGTCTCTCTAGATTTGGGGTTGGTGGTTTGCCATGCAATTTCAATTCCCTGAAAAGTCTAAGAAACATATTGATTTTCAATTGCTTTTTTTTTTCTTGCATAAGCAGAGTAGTGAGAAAGTCCAAGAATGTTATACATTAGAGCTGAAACTGGAAGTTTATTTTATTTTTTAAAATATATTTTATTGATTATGGTATTACAGTTGTCCCATTTTTTCTCCCCTTCATTGTTGTCTGTCCTGCACCCTCCTCCCACCAACATTCCCCCTCTTAGTTCATGTCCGTGGTCATACCTGTAAGTTCTTTGGCTTCTCCACTTCCCATAATATTCTTAACCTCCCCCTGTCAATTTTGTACCTACCATTTATGCTTCTTATTCCCTGCACCTTTTCACCTATTCTCCCCTCACTCTTCCCCTCTGATAAACCTCCATGTGATCCCCATTTCTGTGATTCTCTTCCTGTTCTAGTTGTTTGCTTAGTTTGTTTTGTTTTTAGGTTCAGTTGTTGATAGTTGTGAGTCTATTGTTATTTTACTTTTTATAGTTTTGGTCTTCTTTTTCTTAGATAAGTCCCTTTAACATTTCATATAATAAGGACTTGGTAATGATGAACTCCTTTAACTTGACCATATCTGAGAAGCACTTGATCTGCCCTCTCATTCCAAATGATAGCTTTAGCTCGGAGAGTCACAAAGAAACTAGACCTAAGGTAGCACACACCAAGGCACATCATGATTCATTACCGAAGATTAAACATAAGGAGAGCATCTTAAAGGAGAGACAGTTACCACAAAGGAGTTCCCATAAGACTATTCCCATAAGCTGATTTCTCAAAAGGAATCTTGCAAGCAAGAATGGGCTGGAAAGAAGTATTCCAAGGCATGAAAGTCAAGGACCTACATCCAAGATTACTTTATCCAGCAAAGCTATCATTTAGAATGAAACTGGACATTTAAAACAATTATGTTTTAAAGATACAATATGAAATTCAGAGATACTTCTGATCTGCATTTTTCTTCTAATGTGTATGTACATCACACATCACTCAGAATAATCTGTGTTATGCCCATTTAGACACAATACAAAATAATTATCCAAGCTTTACAATGAAGGGACCAAAGCTTTTTCACCCTGAAGCTATCTTTTGGGATATTGGTTTTAAACTGGCCATTAAGGAACAACGGAGTCAGAAAGAAACTTTGACAAGGCCTGTTCTAGGTAGGAAACCTTAAGATGCTAACCTCAGCCTGCCTTATATTGAGTGTGGCACATAAGCACAGGCCAAGCGCGGGCCTGGAAGCTAGATCACGCGTCCCATTTAAGCAAGACCTTATTTGCCATGCGTGTTCTGCTTTTCCTGAACTACCTGGAAAATGGCTTACTTCCTTTGAAATTTCTTTAGCGCTCCCCTTTCTCCTTTGTCTAAAATGACACGATACCCAATTTTATCTCTCTGCCATTGGAATTTTCATAATTAATGTGAATACCCATGTGTACATATTAAACTTGTATTTTCTCCTATAAATTTGTCTCAGCTAATTTGATTATTAACCCAGATGGAAGAAATTAGAGGATAGGAAATAAAGTAGTATTTATTATTAGCCTCCACAACACAAGAAAATGTTACTTCTTGCTCATGTTATAAGTGAGTCAGTTGTATCTCTAATGTTACATTCCATTATTCAGAATTCTAAGTTAAAGAATAGCCCCTCTCTGTGACATGGTTTGTCTTGACATAGGAAGGAAATGGGTGATGGTGAGGTTAAAGTATTTTTAAAATATTAAGTTTGGAATTGGCCATGTTGTTTTCATATTTCATTAACCTAAATAACTCATATGAGCAAAGTTATTTTTAATGGTGAGGAAAATGTCTCCCACTATCACTGCTCTCACCTTTTCCAAAATATAAAGCAAGAACACAGGCAACAGTTTCATGGCAGCCTGTTTGCCATGACCAGCTAAAATGGAACAAACCACATAGAAGCATTAGAAGCACAGAGGCTTTTCTACAAATGCCTTTATACTTTGTATACAAGTTATATTAGGAAAACTGCCCTCAGTCTTAATCAGCACTGTAGGAAACATTTTATTGCCTTTTACATGCTCTCTTTACAAAGTAGCGCTTGCTTAATTAACTCCACCCTTACGTAACCAAAGATTAGTTTACGAAACAATATTAAAAGAAATTCTAAAGGGAGCATTTGTTGAAATAAGTTGGTAAGCCATTACTGCAAGAACAGCTTTGTGCCTACTAATGATTGGATTTATAACTGATGCCTACTACTTTTAATGTTGCACTATATTTTCCTAAATGTTTCACAGTATAGTAGCTAGATGCAAATAAAAAAAAAATGTTCTCCTACTTTCTATTTCCTTTGTAATTTACAAATGCTATAAAAGACTAGTATATTAATGCAAAGCACAGATATGGGCAATACTTACAGCTATATACACTCATATACAAACAGAAACATGCAAACCATTATGGCAATAAATATAAAATACAGGAGATTGTATAAAGTACAAAATTTCCTTTTTAATAGAAAAACTGTGTACTGCATTTTAGTCTGGTACCTTGTCAGCCTTTCCAACCAAATTCATAGAAGAAAACAGACTAATAAGAGAATAACAAGTAATAATAATTCCAGTTAATGTGTGAGTCTCAATGCAAACCTGTTCGAGGAAATGCAGTAAATGAGGCAGTTTCACCAGGATAGTGCCACCATAATCTGAATTATCCTTGATTACACAGCAATGGACCAAATAAATGTAATGTAACATATATTTTGTCACGGAAACATATTTTTTGCTCATCAACAATGATAAATGTGAACTGTTAAAGATTTATGATACGTATGTAAGAGGAGAATTTTGCAGACAAGAAAGGTTGCAACAGTTATTTTCATGGTCTAGTTTGCTAGAGAATAGAAACAAATGCTTAACAAAATACAAGGTCAATGTAAAAAGTGTGGGGGTGAGGTTTTAGAAGTCTGGGAGCAAAGTATTAATTGGTAACAAATATTTTATTTAAAATGTAGGCTAATTTTAATATGCTATCAATATTACATTGATATATTTGTGTGAATATACAAAAGCTTTTTTGAGTCTTTATTTTTTTCCTAACATTTTATCTTCTTTGAAGATTTAATATAATTAATAACTGAATGTGTGATAATGTATATATTTATTATAGTAGCAGGTGATTTTATTCTGCTTAATGGATAACATAGATATTGGAATTTAAAATGCAGGCACTTGCTATTATCACATCTAAAACCCAAACAATTATATTTAAAGAGCTATTGTTTTCGAGGTTAGTATTAGAATTTTCTTACTAGTTCCTGAAAGATAGGCATTCTCTTAAAAGAAAACTTAAAATATTTTATTTTTCAAAAAAATTAATAGCACATAAATCAAGTAAATATATGAAAATGTAAGTGTACTAAACAATTTTCAACTGGATATATAGTGAAATACAGTTTTGAAATCTTGTAGCTGACCCCATCTTTGTAATGAATTCATTAATAAAATTTTTAAACCAATTCACTTTTAGACAGAAAAGCCTATGGTTAAAAAAGTAGTAGGGGTGCATCTGCAACAATATTAAGATGATTTTAATTTCAAAGGAAAAAGATAATATCTTTCTGATTAAGCTTTATCTCAATTATTGCTTTTACCATAGTTTTTATATTCATCTAAAATATAGTATAATAATCAAAATCACATCTTTTATTAGAGTCATTATATGAAATCAATAACTGGCTTCTAGATAGGATATAATATAATATAAATAGGAAATAATAAATAACAATTTAACAAAGCATTAAATTAAGTTAAAGTGTATGTTATAAATTCTCACACAGGACATTTCTGTGTAAACATGGTGTAGGGTAAAAAATTTGGAAAGCACATTGTAAAGTTATATGTACAGTGTAACATCACAATTAGAAAGTTTAAATGAATATGGCCAATGATGGGGAAAAAAAGGAATGGTTTGTAAAATTACTGAAAATAAAAATTATTTATGGTTTCCTTTTTTCCTAGATGATATTAAATTGAATTTTTGTTATAAATAATTGAGAATAATAGTATTCTTGATTAATGTTTTAAATATAAGGACTTGTATTTAGTGGATTGTTTTTCTTATGTATTTATACATGGTGAGTAAAAATCGGGAGGGGTATAGCTCCTGAGCAGCGATAGGTCCTACCCTACACCAGGGCCCCTAGCACAGAGTTCCAGGGCCGGGAAAAGAAGTCTCCATAACTTCTGTCTGTAAAAAACAGCTGGGATTGTGGCTAAGAGAGAATGAGGGCCACTGGAGTCCCACATATTCCTGGATTTACTCAGACTCACTTGCTCTGAGCTCCAGTGATAGGACAGCAGCTCCAAAGGCAGCAGGGAAAAATGGAGAGGAACTCTATCGTCCAGCATCAGGACAAGAGTTGGAGGAACAGTTTTCTCTCAGACATAAGTGTAGACAGAAGCCATTGTTCTTTTGCTGAGCCCACCCTCACAGAGCCGGCAAGTGGGTGCCATATCTGCGTCTCCATCAACCTGGCTATCACTCTTTGCCCTATAGTGGTGATTCTCTGAGACCCTGCCCCACCTAACTTTTGGCCTCACCCAAGCCATTTTTAGAGGCTTTTCCATACAGATAGCCTGTCTTGGTTTGTGCTGTGGACTTCCCTAAAATCTCTCAAACAAGTAACATCTGTATGCTGTGAGTCCCATATCTCTTGCCAAGTAGTTCCAGAACTGGTACTAGTGGCAGCCAGACTTGGTTAGCAGCTTGTCCTCTCCTGGACACCTCCAAGCCCAGCAGAAGTAGCACCATCACAGATTGCTTGTAGCTCATTCTGTTTGGCCCTAGAAAGGACACAGGTGGCAGCTGAGCTTGGCTTGCACCTCCTTGGAGGTCCCAGAGCCAGGGTACCTAGTGGAAAGTTTCAAACCATGTTGGAGCATCACCTAACTACCTCCACAAGCAAACCTTCAAAGGAGGGACTCAGTGGGCACCAGAGTCCCACCGAAGTAACTCCTGCTCTGCGGGGTTGGCACAGCTGATCCTTCATAGTAATCACAACCAGTTCTCACAGCCTATTAGCCTGGGGGGTAAATCCTTTCCATTGACATGACTAAAGCAAGTCAGGCTCAACTACAACAGAAGGGAGCACACAGCCCACACAGAGGGCACAACTTAAGGGCAAAGCTTGGGTGATGCTGAGGCAGTGCCACTGGACCCCATAGGATACCTATGACAGAAGGCCACACTGCCAAGGTCAGGAGACCACTCTACCTAATGCAGAGAAACAAACACAGGGAGCCAGCTAAAATGGGGAGACAAAGAAACATGGCCCAAGTAAAAAAAAAAAAACAGAACAATATTCCAGAAAAAGAACTAAACAAAATGGAAAGAAGCAATCTACCAGATTCAGAGTTCAAAATATTGGTTATAAGGATGATCAACAAACATAGAGAAAAAATAGAAGAACTTAGTGAAAACTTCAACAAGGAGATAGGAAACATAAAAATAGTGATAAAAAACATATAAAAGAAACTGTCAGAAATGAATACTTAACTGAAATTTAAACTACATTACCAGGAATCAATGGTGGAATAGATGAAGCAGAGGATCAAATCAGAGAAAACACCCAATCAGAATAGCAACAATAAAACACATCCAAAAATATGAGAATAGTGTGAGGAACTTCTCGGACAACTTCAAGTATACCAATGTTCGCATCATGGAGGTTCCAGAAGGAGAAGAGAGAGAGCAAGGACTTGAAACTTTGTGAAAAAATAATGACAGAAAACTTCCCTAATCTGGTAAAGGAAATAGACATACCAGTCCATGAAGCACAGAGAGTCCCAAAGCAAGAGGAACCCAAAGAGGCCCAAACCAAACACATGTTACCTAAAATGCCAAAGTTCAGATGCAAAGAGAGAGAACCTTAAAATTAGCAAGAGAAATGCAGTGAGTTACCTACAAGGGAGCTCCCTTGAGGCTGTCAGTTGACTTCCCAATAGAAATTTTGCATGCCAGAAGGGACTGGTGAGAAATATCCAAAGTAATGAGAGCAAGGATCTACAACCAAGATTAATCTAGCCAGCAAAGCTATCATTTAGAATCAAAGGACAGAGCTTGCTAGACAAGAAAAAGCTAAAGGAATTCATCATGCCCAAACCAGTATTTCAAGAAATGTTAAAGGGTTTTCTTTTTAAAGAAGGAAAAAACAAAAATATGAATAATAAAATGGCAATAACTACATATCAATTAACAACTAAATGCAAATGAATTAAGTGCTCCAATCAAAAGAAATATGGATACTGAGCAGATAATAAAACATAATCCTTATACATGCTATCTACATGAGACTCACTTCATATCGAAATATACACACAGACTAAAAGTAAAAGGATAGAAAAAGATATTTCATGAAAATGGAAACAAACAAAAGCTGGAAGCTGGGGTAGAAATACTTACACCAGAAAAAATAGACTTTAAAACAAGAGACAAAAAAGGACCCCGCAAGAACACTTCTGGGTATTTATCCAAAATATTAAATTTAAAAAAAACATATCCACATGTCCCTTTTGGCATTATTTACAGTAGCTAAGGTATGGAAGCAAACTAAGTGTCCATCAATAGATGAATGGGTAAAGAAGAAGGATGCATATTTTCAACAGCATACGACTTAGCCATACAACAGAATGAAACCTTGTCATCTGCAGCAAGGACCAACCTACTGAGTATTGTTCTGAGTGAAATAAGGTGGACAGAGAAAGACAAATGCCATATTATTTCACAAATATGTGGAATCTATAAAACTAAATAAAGAAACAAACTCATAGATGCAGAGAATGTTTTGATGGCTCCCCAATAGGAGAGGGATTAAAAGGGGAAAGGAATTGAGACCTACATACTGGCAGTTAGAAAATGCTCATGGGGGTGGAAAGACTGCATGGGAATACAGTAAAAAATACCATAATAACTATTGATAGTGTTGGATGGGTAATAGATTGATTGGGGGGCTCACTATGTTTCTCTGGGTGATAATTGTGTAAGTTCTAAAAATGTCTAATAACTATGTTGTAGCCCTGAAACTAATACAATATTGTATGTCAAGTGTAACTGAATAGTCAAAAGTGATTTGAAATAATAGTGGGGGAAACTGGGTTTGGGCTATGCAGGAACTCTGTGCTATCTTTAATTTTTCTGTAAATCTATGTATAGTGTCAGATGGTTACTAGATTTATTGGGATGACGACTTTGTACACTATATAATGTCTAATCATGGGGTTGTACACCTGAAACTAATATAATTTTGTATGTCAGCTGTAATTGAAAATTTAAAAAAAAGTACTTAAAATGAAAGGATGATAATACACCTAAAGCTATGTGATACCCTAAAAAATGTTAGTTTCATTAAAACCAGAAATATTATGTTAAAAAAATGAAATCAAATTAAAAAGAAATATT
Source organism: Micronycteris hirsuta (assembly GCA_004026765.1). NCBI lineage: Eukaryota > Metazoa > Chordata > Mammalia > Chiroptera > Phyllostomidae > Micronycteris > Micronycteris hirsuta. The sequence goes on along the minus strand of PVJI01018552.1, from coordinate 1,587 downwards.
AACATGTATTTTTTAAAAGCCAAAGTTTAGAACTTCTTGGACCTGAGAGGGAGTCCCGTTTTAAGCAATAATGATATGTAGATTAGGTTGTATTTGTGTTTAAAATGGTAGTAATAATGGCAACTAGATATTGAGGTCGATGTGATTGTAACATGAGATAATGCATATGAGCACCTAAGGACAGGGCCCAATACACGTTAAAGAGCTTTAAAAACTGGAAAATCTAGTGGTCAGACTTGTTTTGTGGCATTGAAAATCTTGAGTAAATATGGATACCTCCCTTGAGTTTCAATCTAGTAAGGAAGGAAGCTAAAGCTTAGCCACTGCCAGGGACTGGAAAAAATGGAAATGCCATTGTTTTCTTCCTCATATTTATCACTATCAGATGTTCATCATCTGCATGTTTTTTCTTTTCATCAAATATTATCTGTAAATGAAAGACCTCAATAAGGAGTAAAAAGTAAAGCTCACTATGTATCAACAAACAAAAGTGCGGCAGTCTTTGTCTTCCGAGATTTTCTTGTCTATAAATAATGCCTTAGCCTCTGTCACCTTGTTCAGGACTCTATACTGTTGCCCTATAATGTACCGGTGTTTTCAAAGTGTCTTGTGATAACACAAAATGTGTAGAAGATTTGTAAGTGAATGATTTTATTTCTCCATTTTTGTATTAAATGTTTGCTTTATAACAACTAGGAAGATTAATACATATGCTGTGTGAATAAGTGATGCAATGAATTTAATATCTTCTCTAAAAATATAGTACTCCTAAGAGTTAATAATATTTTATTATAAAATTACTAATCTAAAATTATATAGAAAGATTATTCATATTGTAATGATTTAATATTAATGTTTTCTATTAACAAAAATGATTAGATGGAGAAGTTAACAAGTTTTGGCCAAATAACCTTTGGTTCTGATGATTGCTTTAAAGTAACACTTTCAATGCCACATATTGTTTGACTCTCACCAAAATTTATATTTCATGTATGATTATTTGTTATTAATATTCCTTCTTCATCTTTTCCTTCATTTTCCTCCCACCTTCCATTTCATCCTTCTCTATCTTTCTTCTACTATGGGACAATATAGAATAAAGGAGGAGGTACTATCTAACACAATTTATCCCAATTTCCTAAAATAGAAAGTAACTCCATGATGGTCATATAGCTAAGAAAATTTTGAACAAAAAATAAACTTTGTGATCTATTCTTTCTCATGAAAAGTAAGGCTGGAGTAATTTATCCTCTCACATATGGTGGCTGGACAGCTTTTTATTATGTGGAATGGTGGTGCAGCACTCTAGAGGGAAAAAAAAGCAAGACAGAAGCAGAGAAAATAGATGTCCCCATCTACGGATGAGACAAAGAAATATTAAAAGAGCAATAAAAAAAACACTATGGTATTGCAGTAGCAGCAGCTGGAGAAACATAAGTGGCACTAAATTATACATGCATTTGCTCAAAGAATAATTATGTTTTTCATCAATAGTGAGTAATTATCTGAAAAAATTATCATGTCACATGCAAGCACATTTGTAAAAATAATAAAAGCACATATGTTACTATAAAATGTTTAAATATC
>PVJI01018551.1:0-33107 GCA_004026765.1 Micronycteris hirsuta | reverse complement strand
GTGACTATCCTCCAACCACCAATTTGTCCTCCTTAATCCCTTCACCTTTCTCACTTACTCCCCAAACCCCCCTGAAATCCCTTTAAAATGTTGCATATACAAGCAGAAAATGCCGGATACAGCGATTAAAGACAAATTAGATTCATGTCAGCAGAAATGGAGCGATTAGTAACTTCACTGGCAAGGACTGTGTTTACAGCCCCGTTGTAAAGCAGGATCATTTATCGCGAAGTAGCACAACCGGAGCATGGGCCCCGAGTCCCAAGCGGCCTGGATTTGAATATCAGCCATTTATCTCTCGGACTTTGGGCAAGATACTGAGCCTCTCCTCTAAAATGGAAACCATCAGTGTGCTTGCCGCGCAGGTTGCTGGGAAGGCTAAATGAGTGTGTATAAAGTATGCGGGGCAGTGGCGGGCTCGTCATTAGAGCCCTGGTGCGAAGTGGGTATTGTCATCAGATGCAGGAGCGGGAGTTTAGTGCGGCAGGGGGATGTCGCAGATAATCACATCATTTTACAGGGGAGGCAAAGGAAGCCCAGGGCTGGCAAGACAGTCAAGCATGTGCACCCAGAGCAAACAAGACCGAGAGTCCAGCACCGATCAGCTTGGGGCGCTTGCTACCACTCCTCACTGAAGTCCGGCCGCGTGCCTTTGTGAGCAGGTTAAGCCAACATAGGCTTTTCGTTGACAATTAGTATTTCTTATACACCATAGAACGAGAGGTGTTGTGCTTTATTAACAAACTGCCAATGGACAGAGGTTTCTCTTTATGTTTATTACTTCAAGTCGGGCAGGAACGATTATGGGTGTGTGTGTCTCCAGACACATAGGAATAATATAATATTCATAATCTTATGCATATATTTTCAGGTAACATTTAATAGTCACTCAGTAGTCATGTGTGGACAGCCCAGTATTCAATGGGAAACCAAAGGCCAAGACACCATAAGACACTTCCTTGACGTAACTTCTATTGTATCATGTTTTCTGATTTATTAGGTAAATTTGACTCCTGCTTTAAGAAGAGGTTTTCTTGTTTTGTGAGTTCACAACCATAAAATATTAGACCTCAGGCTACAGATATTGAACACTGGCACATTTGCACACGACTCTGAAGCGCCACAGAATGGTATTTAATAACACTTGAGTTCATATAAAACACTTTTACCTGCAGAGCCCAGGGCCTTTCATAAATATAGATGGTGTTAATCGAAGACTTGAATACATAGATGGGTTTTGTATTATACCCTGAAGATAAGTAGATTTGGATTCTTATTAGATTTGTGTGAGCTACATTAGGCGTAAGGTAGAAATGATAGAAACAAGCACAGATTTTTATCATCTGCCCATAAGAAGTGGTGCCAAATGAAACATTTGCGAGCATTAGCAGAAACAAACAATGGCTGGGTTGTCAGACCCTAAATATGAAAAGCTAAGGTAAATAATGGCAAACAAAACAAAACAAAATGAACAGTAAGTTAAATATTAGTTAAATGGTATGGAGAGATTAAAAGAAAAAATGGAAATGATCCAAATAACACATTTATACAGTCTTAATGTATGCACATCATGAAAATGAATAGTTGTAATTTTGCTTGGAAGATACAGTTTATAATTATTTAATTGGGACTTTCATTGTCTTCCTTTTAATTTACGTTATCAGTCATTTTTGCCATTCTGAGTTCCTCTAGCTTTAAACTATACATTTTTTGCAGTGGAACTTTTTTTAAACCCCTGAAAACTGTTTAATTTTGATCTTTATTAATCACATGCAAATAAAAACAACAAATATTCCATCAGTTAAAACAACATCCGCACATTTTTGAGACAGTGGCGCTGAGAATGTGGAGACATCGGTGTCCTGGTGTTCTGTAGTGCTGTGGGACATTTCATTAGGAAAATCACCAGGCCGTAGCTTACTACAAGGAAGAAACACCCCTCATACTGCATAGTTTAAGAAGTTCCTAGTGAACATCTACCAGCCTCACACTGCGGTTGTGACTTGGTGATCTCCGGGTCTTGGGTTTGCCCAAGTTCATGAAGAAGTCAGAAAAAGCAGATGAAAGCACCTTTCCATCAACACCTTTCTAGAGTCCCTTTGCCCGCGGCTGCCGTATCTTCCCCAGACTCCTGAGCACGCTGCACCTGCCCCCAAAGGGACACACGTTCCCGCTCCAGCCACCGGCACCCACCTTCACGCAGAGCAGCGCCCGGAGTTCACCGTGACCGCTTCCGCGCCAGGCCCTGCGTGGTCCCGCGGGGCCTCGTCCCCACCCGCTCCCCTCATATAAAAACATCATGCGCCGCTTCTGTGACATAGGAATGACTTCCCACAAAGGAAAATTGGGAGTGGGATTTAGGATTCACTCGCCTTTTCATTTCAAGCTGGTCCTGAAGAGAATAAAGTGAAATGGAAATGGAACCATTTCCTGGCTAATTTCAAGCAGAAGGAGCCCAAGCCTGCCAATCAAATCAAGATGGCTATTTGTTTTTATTTCGGATTGGTGTTTTTAGTTAATCTACACTCAAAAGCATAAAAATAGTTCATGTTCTGAATTAAGTATAGAAAATATTTTTCTGTCTAGGAAGTTAGTTTAGATGAAATTAATTTATCTGAGGAAGCAGCCCACATAAATGACTTCCCTATGGGTGTAATTTTAAAGTGTTCTTTTTTTTCAATCTTAAACTCAGATAAGAAAGTACTAAAAATGTACTTTAGTAGAGACTTGATGAATATTACATTAGCCTAGGGCAGAATCTATATGGAAATGAAGAAATACTTGAGTATTTATTTGAAATTTTTGATGTGTCCTTACAGAATTAAAATCTTTAGCTTCTTTATCTCCAGTAATACATTTCTCTCCCATTGCCCCCTGGTAGTGCCTCTTTGATTTAAAAATATTTTAATTTGATGTCTTTAAATAATTCAAAGTCTACAGACAATTAAGAATTATTATACTCAGTATAGACTCAAAGTAATTCTGAAAAATATTTTTCCTGCTAAAACGACCCAATCAAAAAGGAAAAAACTAGTTTGACCTCAATTTTTGCTCAAACAGGGAAAGAAGTATCTGTTTAAACTAAGGATTAGTTATTGAATAAAGAACAAAAATAATATGGGTTAGAAAGATAGAAAAACCCCTCGGGCACCTGTTTTTTACTCCATATCTTTCTATTTGTATGACTTTTTCACAATGGACTTAATCCTGAAAAGAGAGGATGGAGTTAAAAATAAAGGGAAAATCACTTTATTGCAGGGGATTTCTCATAACTCTTCCTCAGTTTCATGCTGCTTTAGCTCTTCTGAGGGATTTATTAAGCAAACCAGCCTGCATAAGAAAAACGCAATACCATTTGAAAATGCCAGTTATGTGAATATACATATATTTTGATATAATAAAAATAAGCTTGACATTTGCTTGACTTGCCTTTTTAAGAAAGAAGAAATGTGTAAGGAAATAGAATCTATGCATAAAATTTGGGGTGAGAATGGAAGAAAAACCAAAATGGAGTTATTATCAGCTCATCTTTTTTTTTTTTTGAGATGTTTCTTATGCTTAGTTACTTTGCAGAAAAAAGATCTCAGCTTCATGGGTTGCTCTTAAAGATTACATGGGCAGAGGAGTTTTTTCTTTGCCTTTTTAGGCTCCTTCTTTCTCCACCATCCTTCCTTCCTTTCCCCCGTTTCCTCCCCTCTCCCCTTCCCAGTGCGGCACTGGTGCATCCATTGAGCACATGTTACTGGATGAGCTGAGCACATGGACGACGTGACAGGCATGTAGGACAGTGTAACCCAGGCGTGGTCATGTCCTGAAGGAACTTAGACGCTAGTGAACAAAAGACTTTAAACAAATCACTACAGTTAACTAAATTTTCAATAAGCTTAAGGAAATAAAGAGTGAAGGATATCGGTTTTCAGTAATTACCCTGCAAGCAATGCAGTGTGTGTATATATAAAAGTATAACTTTTGAGTGTGTAATATTGAGTAAATATGGCTCCCGATTTGAGGAATTGATGCTGGAAGGCATACTGGTTGCTGTGGTTCACATCTGGAAATTTTCTCTGCATTGAACAGCTGGATGCATGTGAGCAGTTTGGGGTTGTGAAAAGGCCACCTCGTGTCCATGTTTTGCATAGGAGCCACGGACAGCCTGTGGTCCCCTAGGGCTCCATCCCCACTGACTTGTGATGTCCTCGGACGCTGCCTTCACTCACCCACAGCCTCCATCTCCTGTGGGTCTGTTGAGGCCTCAAACCCAAGTCCCCACTCCCAATGCAGTTGTGGGGCAGTTCCAAGGCTTCCCTGACCTGGTTTCCCCAGAAGCAGCCAATGACTTTTGTCCTGCCCAATAATGCCTTCCAATGCTAGATCCTGCTGTCCCAGGTGAGAATCTGAGGAAGACGCTTCCTTCTCCATTTTTCTCAGGTCCACCTCCTCCCACTGGACTCCCAGCAGGGGCTCCTTCTGAGTCACGGCCCCTGGAGGGGCCACAAAATGCTGCGGGGCCTTCCAGAGCGAGGCCCCTGCTTCCAGCAGCGTCGTCCCCTCTCGTAGTTCCTTCTGGGGTAGAATATCCTCCTGGCCATGTGGTAAATTATGTCTTCTCGGGAGGACAGACTGCTGTGTCATGATAAGTGAGTTAAGGTACCTCTGTAGCCCCGAAATAGAGATGTGGATCTTCTAAGTGTGAGTGCAAGAGGTAAATTAGTTTCATACATGATTCCACCTCTGTGTAGAAAGTTTATTTATATGGGCACATACACAAGTATCAGCCCATAAATATGCATATATACATATGTGTGTATATGTATAGAGAGGCTTATTTTATTGATAAATGTACATGACAGAAATAAGTCTGGAAGAAAACATAGCAAACTAGCATCAATGAATATCCCTGGAGAATAGAAATATAGACAGAAGTGGTAGTTCTGGACTTGAACCTCGGTGGATGGCTTCGGTCACTGGCTTATTTCCAAGGCAAGCTCTGTGGCCTGAGAGTTAGAATACTGCTATTAGGTGGGCTCCCTCTCAGGCCAGGCAGCGGCAGCAGCGGTTCCACCCAAACCTCTTGTGTGAGCAGCTTAGGAGGAGAATCCGGTGCTGTTTCCAGAAGAGTCCTGGGTGCAGGCAGGAAATACAGCTGCTGCCCTTGACACTTTCTCTTTTTCTAACTGTATTTTTAATGTTGACATGATTACAGGTGTCCCCATCCCCTCTCCTTTTCCCACCTCTGCCCAGCCCTCGCCCCCCTCCTCAGGCCACCACCGCACTGTGTGTGTGGGTTATGTCTGTACGTGCTTGGTTTCACCTTCTTCATTTCTTTACAACATCCATGCATGACTTTGCTCTCCAAAAAGCTACACATGGAAAATCTTTAAAAATAAAACAAAAATACATGTGCTTTCAGTTCTAATTAAATTGTTATATATATTGAGCTAATACTTACACCAGAAATCACACATATAAAAAGTCACAGCAAAGAATATGGAACATTCTGTGTACACCCAACCTGAACAGACCCTTTGGTGGATGAGCCCAGTATGCTTTTTGTAACAAATTGCGACCCTGTGTTTGTTTTTCAACATTTGTTTATAAACATATTGCCCTTTACCACATTTCTCATGAGACTAATGCTTGGCACTGAGGCCTCGTACTGGTGAGGTTTTGGATTTTCTATGATGTTGTCTTTGTTAGTGGTTAAGGTTATTCTAGACTTGGCAAAGTGAAAATGTTTGTTTATTAAACCTTCTAGATTCCATGCAAAAATTAAAGTATTTCGCAATGTTGTAGGAATAGAGGAAATTGCTAAAAAGTAATACTGTTCTTTAAAGATCTAGCAATCCACCCCGGACTATTACATTTGATTGACCTCATCACCCTCCAAGCAAGTCAGGAACCTCCCAGCAGGTATGGCCTGGCGTCATCAGGCCCCAGTGTGGGGAGTGTTTGGTTCGCCCCTGTCCCCTGTGCCCCCCAGCATCTCCTGTCCCCTGGGAAGGTACGTGGTCTGGGCCACAGGCCCGATAGAAATGGAAGTTGTCTCAGTACATTTGCAGGCAAACGTTCGCGGTTAATAAGGAGTCACGGTGCCCATAGTGAAGTTCCTGAGAGGTTGGTGGCACTGCTACTTTGAAGAAAATCACCCGTTTGAGACGCACATAATTCCCCAGTGCTGTGTAACGAATCCGGGTGTCGCTCAGCGAGGCCACCCCACTCTTAGGCCGAGTCCGGCTGTCGGTTCTGCCTCTCCAGCCTCCAGCTGTGCCAATGAGCAGCCACCGTCTGTCTCCTCAGGAGGTCTGAGGCCCATCCCAGCACATTAAGATTTTTTGGAGGGACAAATATTAGCTCCTTTAGAAACATACTCTCCAAATTTTAAGCAATGATTTCCTCGGTGTATTAAGCCCCACTTTTCTGGCTGAAGGATTCAGATGGAAACCATCTTTTCCCTCATTGGGCAGCCATATATGGATTCTCTATAGAGTCCTTTTCAGCTGAGCACCAGTAAGTGAATTAGATGCAGCTGTGGTCACGGTTTACCAAGTGCAGTGAATGCAGGCAAATGAGAAGGAAGAAACCAAGAGGGATAAGCAGGGGGAAAGCCAAACGTTATTGGCTGAGAGCTGGGAATGAGCCAGGTGCTGGCCAGGCAGGGCAGTGAGGACATCTGGTCCAGGTGGCAGGTGTGGGAGAAAGACGTCCCTCGGGCCACAACCACTTGGAACCCACCCCGGCAGGGCTCCTCCCTGCCCTTTTGGTAATGCAAGGCCCTGCTGTTCCCCAAAGGGTGCAGAAGTGTCTGGGACCTAAATCCGGGAGGAAGGGAGCCACGGAGGGAGGGGGAGTGCTGGTTTTCACTTAAGTGGTTTCGGGCGTGATGCCATGGGGAAGGGGGGCCTCAGAACCAGTTTTGATGGATTTGCCCCGCTGTTTGCATGTCCAGAGGCGTCGGCTGACAAAGCGCTCGGTTGTGATGTTAGGGAAACGCAGTGACCGTGTGCCTCGGCTTCCAAAGATCTGTGTTTCAACACTTGACTTTCTAGGAGGTTCAAGAACACAGAAAGAAATTATTCTACTTACCTAATACATCACTTAGTTTATATAAAGTGATATCACCTTTTGCTGGGGAGCTACTTGTTATTAGTGAAGGATACAACATAGTCTTTTAAATAACTTTTTTAATTATAAAAATATTTATTTTAGAAAATCTAGAGGGCATCTGACTCAAAACAAGTGAGTTAAGGAAATTCCTTCCTAAGTACTAGCCATAATCCTATTCTTAATTCTGTCCATATCAGACACTGAAAGTGGTATTTTGGTGCCCTTTCTAAATACATATGAAATAGCACGTGTGTGTATTTACATGCATGACAGTATTTTGTTACTGCCGCAACCTCAGTGCCTGGAACAGTCAAACACACACCCAGGAAGCTGATTTCTTCTCAATGGTATCATCTTAGTGTTTTCAGTGGCCTTCATGTACTGTCACTACCTGCTGGAATATGGTCAGGCCACCCCATCCCTTAGTGGGAATTTGCTCTTTTCCTACCTCCTAACCAGTCTCCTATTTAGACATGAGCTTCCTGCCAGGGTGGAATGAAGGAGCGGAAGTTAAAATGGTAACTGAGCTTCACTGGGCGTCTTTATTTCTAAAGAAGACGGTGTGTTAGGTGATCCGCCAGGGAGGAGGAGGAAGGCCGGTTAACTGATGTCTCTGTGGTTTGAAAGCCCCGCCTGGAGGGAAAGGTGATTCAGCCTCACCCAACTCTGCATGTTTTCCAGGAAACCTGAACCCTGGGTGACGTTGAGCATCATGAATCGTGACACCCATAATTGAAGTTGCAGAGCGATGTAATTAGTACTTTGCTACTTTGCAGAAAACCACCCACAGCCACATTTAGGTACAATTTCAAAATCACTTCATTCGTTTTTCACGTCTGTTTCTGTACTGTCTGGCCTGGGATTCTGAGGGCTGGTCTGTGATAGAGGCAAAGAGCATTTAAGCCAACACTTGGCTGTTTGCTTGTTATGTTTTCAAACTTTCCACAGTTTCTGTTTAGTATTCAGCGGAAGGGCGTAAAGAAAACCATCTGCCCTGCCACTGCAAAGGGGACTACCTTTGGTTCCTCTTTGCAAAAGAGCGCCAAGTGCCAAGTGCCCTGTGCACGGCCCCGGGCGGTTGCCCAGTCTCACACCATATGCTTCCTGCGGGAGTCCTGGAGCCGAGTCAGCCAAGAGTTAGAAGATGCAACCAGCCTTTTAGTGACTGGTAAAGCTGCCTCAGATAAAGAACTCCGATCCCCTGCCCCTGTCCAGCTGCAGGCTAAGGATCTGAAATGTCGACTGTGCCGAGATGATTAGTCCCTGGAGCACGTACGGGTTTATTAGCCTATGGCCACTATGCCGAAATCCTCGGTGTGTGCCGGGGTGTGGGCACAGACTAAAAATGAAACTATTCTCAATGGCATATGTTTCAATAGAAATTTCTCATTCCTGACCATGTCTTCCTAAAGCGTTGGTCCCTCTCCAAATATGTATTTTAAGCAGATGTCGAGTGAGGAGCAGGTAGTGAGATGTAGTTATGATAGTGCATATCCATTATTTTGCAACTCACTGTCCCAACCTTGGCGATATTTTATTGTTGTAAAGTAAAATGAAAATCTTTTGAAAATATTTCAGCAGGCTTACTCCTACTTTCTCCTAAGCAACAGCCTCTGGGCGTGCATAGCTGCAGAAGCCATGCTAAGCGTAACTCACAGGCACGGGGGCCACGTCGTCTCTGCTGGGCACGGCCGCACCGGTCCTGGTTCTGTCGGGTCTGCAGGCAGGTCCCCAGGGGGCAGCGTTGAGGATGGTGTCACAACTCGTGTGTGGAATTGAAAACTTGCTTTCTCCTAGGTCGGGTGACTGACACCTTGAATAACTACATTAACGTTAACGAGGTGGCACTAATAGAATAAATGGAAGGTTTTCTATACACAGAGTTTTAATCATACGTGAATATGTTCCTATATGTGCAGATGTATTCAACTGATTTCCCCAAACTGCCATTTTGGGAATACCAGTCGCTTTCAGGTGAAATAATCAAATACTTATTTGGCAGACATTCAGCTTTGTGTCTGGATACCCGTAAGGACAGAGGGACTCCTAACAAAGTGAAGTCACTAGGAAGAGGTGGGTGTGTTTGTGCCCTTTCTGTTCTGTTCACGACGGAGCTGGGTAAGACGCACCGAGTGTTTTCTGACCCACATCAGAAAACCTTCAGGCTGGTTTTCTCGTGGCCAAACGGAGACATGTCCTCCTGGCTTGAGAGCCAGCGAGAGGAGGCCGCGTGGGCAGAACGGAGGGAACACCGCCAGCCTGACTGTGGGCCGAACGCCGGGAGGACGTGCGAATCCCCTCCAAGAAAACAGCCGCTCGGGACAGGGAGCCCAGGGGGGTGTCTGCAAGGAGTGTAGGTGTAAAATTAGAGCGTGCTTTTGGCTTTAATACACGCGCTGGCAAAATTGTACAGCCAAGAGCCAGAGGAAGCCTCCTCAGAAGCGACCGAGGAGCGATGCGTGACGCAGGGATGGGGGCTGCCCACCTCGCCGTGGCAGCAGTGAGCCCTAAGACGGTGCTGCACCTTCTTCCGATGCTTTTCAGCTTCTCAGAGTCCCTTGTACTTTCTGGCAGGATTAAAACGTTCTCATCTTTCACCTCGCCATTCTCTGCCAGGCAATCTGAAGGGGGTGAAAAAAAAAAAAGGCATTGGATTGGATCCTATTTCTATATTGCAGATTTAACCATAAATTTGGCAGTCATCGACCTGAGCACAGAAATATGTTATTACTTGCTATTTTAGTGTGTAGTATCCTTTTAATTAAAAATTTTTTTTGAGGCCAACCATATTTTTTTTTTGCAAGGTTTGTTAGAAATTCGTCACGCTTAACGTAGAATGAATAGGATTATCTTGTAAAGCACACAGATAGTAAGGATTGAGACATGGAATACTTGTAAAATAAATAGGTATAATAAATGGCAATAAATCGGTATAATGCTGTCTTGGATCCATACCACACTTTCCTTCCAAGTCCTTGTTCTATTTTAATACATTTTGCCATGTTAATCTGTTCATGTTTCTATGAGTTAAATGGATGGAAAATAATACTACACATTTTGAGTCTAAAGCGGTGAGCTTCAGAACACAGACATGAATCAACTCCTTTGAACCTACGCTGACCTTGGAGCTTATTGCTCAAACACACGCAATATGTTTGCCCTGTTTTCCTAGTGATTTTATGGGTTTGCCTATTCACCTTCCTGCCGGGTCCCTCTGTGACCAATGGCAAGGGTTACCACTAACTGATTTATTGAATCAGAGGTTTTGCCCACATTAGCGAAGGTTGGCCCAGTTATAGTAGTTGGCTGAAACCCTGGAAATTGGACTAGATAATGCCAGATATAAAGGAATTTTTCACTTTATCATACTGTGAAGTTAACCTTAAGTCTCCCTGAATTTCCATGAAAATCCAGAAGATAGTTTTTAGTAATGTAAGCTTTTTAAAATTTTAATTCTAAATCATCACACTTTTCTATCTGTGCTGGGCTAGACCAAGAAGTCTTACCTAGATTCAAAGATGGGAAAAATCACTGGGAGTTCGTTGACATTGATCTAACACAGCGAAGAAAACTATTGTATCTTGTAAGGCTACAGGTATATGCCCAGGCCTTCATGGATTTAACAGAAACACGCTGAGTTCTGCAGCTCTTGGCTACCACTACAATGAGACATTTCTGCCAAGTAAGAGGACCCTAGAACTATGGCCCTCCTGCCTTTTCTCCCAGCCAGCCTGTGAAGGCCAGTAGACAAGGCAATAATCCAACTGGTCGACCAGCATGTCCCCGGCCCATGTCCGTTACTCGGCATTTCAGGTCTTGCCAGCGCTCTGTGCCAGCATGGGGAAATTGTTCTTGACCAATGCCTGGGTACAGGGCCTAGGTATTTTCCGTTTATAACCAGAATGGGGCTCTCGGGGATGTGACGAGCCATGTCCTACCTCCCTTATAGTTTCAGAGGATTCACACGGAAGTGATTGAAGAGTGAAGTTGTTTTCACATTCTACAGTCTTATTCAGTTTTTAATGATAGTTTAAAGTGGCATAAAGAAACAAGAATGTCCATTCCTTTCTCACCCATCCTGTAGGGTTCTATTCAAGAACATCCGCTGTTCACTGTGTGTGTGTGTGTGTGTGTGAATCCTTTTCAGAGTCTCAGTCAACCAGCTTAGTCGTTGTCAGAGCAGCAACAACAACGTTTAAGTCGCCTGTAGCTGGAAAATCCAGTTTTGCAATCAAGGTCTACGGAACATGCAGTGTAATTTGGGGAGTTTGAATGAAGTCCGTACATGTGGAAAGGCTCATTCTGAGCAAAACGATAGATGTAAACACCAGCAGGCCCCTCAAGGTCAGTGGCCTCAGCTACGTCAATAGCAGGTAACGTGTGCAGGCACTGGGTCAGAGGACAGGCACGCTTCTGACCTTCCAGCCAGACCTGGAGACCTGGGCGAACCTCGGACAGGCACTGTTTGCAGCCCTGCACGGCAGAGTCGCTGAGCGAGAGGGAAGTTCCGACAGCTCGCTGCCATCTGTGTATAAAAACGACTCTACTAAACTATGGGTTGTAAGCCATGTGCTTGGATTTTATTGGATTGAGGTTTTTTTTTTTTAATATTTGACCTACTGTCTCTAGTAAGGTACCTGTTGACTGGTGGCCCTAGGTATGAGGTAGCCAGCTAATTGGTGATGGAGCGGGCCGAGTTCATCTTGGAACCGCTTCTTCACTCCACATCTTTGCCATTTCGCCCTTACCAGCTGCACCAAGTAAATAAGTCTCCCTCTTAAAAAAATGGTTTTAGGCCCTGGCTGGGTAGCTCAGTGTGGGTTAGAGCACCATCCAAATACTCCAAGGTTGCGGATTGGATCGCCAGTCAGTGCCCATTCAAGAAGCAGCCAATGAATGCATAAATAGGTGGAACAACAAATTGATGCTTCTCTCTCTCTCTCCCTCTATCTCCTTCCCGCTGTCCCTCCCTCTTTTCCTCTTTCTCTCTCAAATCAATAAATAAAAATTTAAAAAAAAAACCCTGCCTTTAGCATCCTCAATCTAGACCATCATTTCCAAATTCTTAGCTTTAGGTAACCGTAGTAAGCATCCAGTTCACGAATGCTGGCGTCTAGATTGTGAGCAGTTCTCTGCACAGACCTCGACCTTGAACTGACTGCCATCTGGCTCCTGCCGACAGCATCAGAGGGAGGCACTGGTATGTGAGATTGGTGGTATTCACCACCAATCTCTCTACATCTTTTCCAAAGTTTCTTTATGTTTTAAAAAAGTCACCAGAAGGAAATGACTGTGCCTAGATCACTCCTTTCAGCGCCTGCCTGGGAGACAGGCGTCCTCTGCCCCTCCACGCAGTGAGCCTTCAGTCCAGGCTCTCCCCGGGAGGTAGCCGGCAGGTGGCCACCGTGGCTGTCACCATCCCAGTGAGGGGTATTAGAAGGTATTAGCGGGCTCACTGTGGTTACACAGGTAAGCCCCGTTCTTTGCTCAGCTTTTTCAGTAATAGAGCTGACATTTTGATCTTCTTTGTCTCTCTCTGCTGGTTCCAAACTCGGAGACAAAAATAATTTTTAATTCTCGTCCACTGAACACCTCAAAAATAGGCAGGACCAAGTACAGATGATGGAGATATATAATGTATATCAGAATAATTATCACTAAAGGTAGTACAGTAAGAGTTTTCATTTATACTTTGGGAAGAGAGAGAAAGACAAGTCACTGTCAAAATACCTTTAGGAAACTGCCCTGGCTGGTGTAGCTCAGGGGATTGAGCATGGGCTGGGAACCAGAGGGTCCCGGTTCGATTCCCAGTCAGGGCACATGCCTGGGTTGCGGGCCAGGTCCCCAGTGAGGGCCATGTGAGAGGCAACCATACATTGCTCTTTCTCTCTCTCTCTTTCTCCCTCCTTTCCCCTCTCTCTAAATATAAAGAAAATCTTTTTAAAAAAGTAGTTTTAAAATACCTTTAGGAAACTGAATACACAGATACTCTCAGAGAGTTATCAGCTGCCGGAAGAGAAGAGCTGATCGGGAAGCTCGCTTCTCCTGCCTTCGGGCAGCAAGTTGGTGTCGCCCATTCGAATGGCCTCTCCCTACAGAGCTGGGCTTCATACAGTGTTTCAATATTTGACATTTCTTTTGAGCCCTGGTCAGCAGCTGCCCTGCACATTTGTATTCTTTTACGTGTGTGTCGGGGGAAAGGCTGGAAAGTACCTAATTCTTTGTATGAGTGGTTTCGCATCGGGGCTTTGGTGTGGTTTTTCTTCCCGGAGGATCTGTAAGTGATCTGCAGCGCCGTGTCTCCGTGGCCAGGAGTCTGTGTGTGCGGAGCTTTCTGATGGCTCGTGTCCCAGATGTCAAGTCTGTCCTGTCAAGGGCGCCCAGTGAGGCCATCTGTGCACGCAGGTGTCAGGGCTATGCCGCCAGGCCAGCAGCACGCACGGGTCTCCAGTATGTGAGGCGTCACTATTCATCTCTTGATGTATTTTCATCCAGGTTTGGGTATTGTGGCCAGGGCTCTCTGAGGATCAAAGAATTTGTCCATTGGTTTTTGGAACTTCCATTCATCTAAGCCATTGTATGACTGAACATTGCTTTGGAACTTGCTTGCCAGCCCTGGATTCATCCTATGAAAATAGGGCCCTTGTTTAAAATAAAACTATGGTTAAAACAGTACCGCTGCCTAGCCATTCACTAAGGCCAAGCATCTAGGAGTCATCCTTAATTGCTCTCATTATCGTCTGCCCAAACTATAATGTTTATTCAGCTCTGCTTTCAAAATACATCCTGCCTTTATCACTGCAGTTCAAGCCACCACTGTCTCTTACTTGACTAAATTACCGCAAATGCCCCTGAACTAGTCTGCCTAACCGTCCTTCTCTTCCTGCTTGTCACGCAGGCTCTTTGCCAGACATCCAGAATGACATTTTAAAGGCCAATCAGGTCGCATCACTGGTCAGCAGTGTGTTCCACCCGTCTCTCCTGGAGCCGGGAAGGACCTGCCCGACCTGGCTCTGACTTCCTCAGCTACCTGGTCTGACCCACTCGGCCCCATGCTCACTCTGTCCTGGTCACACTGTTCCTCAAACAAGTCAAGCCACTTCAGATCTCAAGGCCTTTGCACTTGACCTTTCCTCTGCCTGGAATGCTCTTGAATAACAAGCAATGTTTAGTGAGTTCCTGCTGTCACTGGGTATTACTCTAGTGCTAGGGACCAGAGCTTTCAATAAGAAAAAGTTCGTGTCCTCAGAAAGCTTCTGTCTTATGGGAGAGAGACAGATAATAAGCAAAAAAACAAATGCATCATAGTGCAGGTGAAGGTAAATCAGGACAGTGGTAGAGAGTGATGGGTGTGTGGGGTGCTCTTATGTATAAGCTGTCTGGAGAAGACCTCTCTGACAAGGTGACCCTTGAGCTGAAGGCAAGGTATGAGAGGCCACATGGGTATCTGGGGGAAGTATGTTCCAGGCAGAGGGAACAGCATGTGCAAAGGTCCTGGGGCAAGTGTGCAGATCTTTTTAAGGAAGAGCAAGGAGGCCAGTGTCTCTACTTTGCAAGAAGCAAGGCAGGGAGAGGGGTAGGAGAGTAAGGTTAGGAAGGTGGGGTGGGGGGGCAGGTCTTGAAGGGCCTCCCAGGCCTTTAAGGACTTTGGCATTTAAGCTATATCACACAGAAAGCCATTAGGGTGCTGAGCATTGAAGTGACACAATCTGACACTTCTAGAAGAGTATTCTTCCACGAGAGGCAAGGTAGAAGCAAGAGGACTAGTTAGGAGGCTACTGTAATAGCCCAGACAAGAGGGATAGTGGTGTGAAGTGGTAGGGCCTGGCTGTATCGGAGGAAGAGCTGGGTTCCATTGGGTTCACTGATGGACTGAAGGTGGGTCCGAGGGAGATGCTGCAGGTGACTCCAGGGGTTTTGGTCCAAGCAGCTGGTAAATCCATTCCAGTTGCTATTGTTGTATTATACTGAGTGGCTTAAAATAGCCGTGCCACTTGGCTCATAGGTTCAGTGGGCCAGGAATTCAAACGGGGCCATCACGGAGACCTTGTTCCTGTCCCACAGTGTCTGAAGCCCCAGTTGGGAAGACCCGGGGCCTCGGGTTGACTCAGGGGTGGGAACTGGAATTATCGGAGATGTTTCATTCGCATGCCTAGCTGGACCACCCATGACTGCCCCTCTCGGTGGTCCCTCTATGACGCCAGTTTGGGCTTCTCCCCAGCATAGCGGCTAAGTTCCCCGCGAGTGAGTGGTACAAGAGAACCAAATGGATTGCATGGCACTTTCGTGATCGAGTCCTAGAAATTATATAGTGTCACTTCCTTCACACCCTGGACAGGATGATCAGAAAGGCCCACCCAGAGCTCAGGGAGAGCGGACAAGCACCGAGTTGGGTCGCATTGCCGGAAAAGCACATGGGATGGATGATTTGGCGGCAGCCACCTTTGGAACCCGAAGTCTGCCTCAGCGACAAAGACTGGGGCAGCAGGTGTGTGTGGAAGTGCAGAAATAAGACTTAGATGTGTGATATCCCGTAAGGCCGGTAAGTGGAGACGGCAAGTCGGCAGTAGCTGGCTGTCTGACTCTGGAGCGGATCTGTGCTGCAGATGCATTTGGAAGTCATCCCTCTGTTTACAGGCTGGCCGGGGTGACTGCAGACAGGGAAGGGGCAAGGTCCCGGGACTGAGGCCTGAACCGCGTCAGCACTCCGCGTCAGGAAGGTGAGAGGAAGCAGCCAAGAAGACTGAGCTGTGCCGCCTTCCTGCTGCCGAGCGGGCAGTGTGCTGGAAATCCAGAGAACGTGGAATTTCAAGAAGAATCTACTGTGTCAGGTTGGAAGGCGCAGCCTGGAACTGACTTTGGCGATCTGAAGGTTACTGATGACTCTGAGGAGCTCTTTCCTTGGGTGGTGGGGCTCCAGGCCAGCTTGGCGTGAGCTCACGAACAAATGGCAGGAAAAGAAGACCTGAAGGATAGACAACTGTGTTTGAAGGCTTTGGCTATAGAGAGAAGTAGATCAGTAGGATGGTGTTCACAGGGAGATACCAGGTCAGTCATAAAATAAACTTCATTCATTCATTCATTTCTTTTTTTTTAAAGATTTTATTTATTCATTTTAGAGAGAGGGGAAGGGAGGGAGACAGAGAGGGAGAGAAACAGCAATGTATGGTTGCCTCTCACATGGCCCTCACTGGGGACCCGGCCTGCAACCCAGGCATGTGCCCTGGCGGGGAATCGAACCGGGACCCTCTGGTTCCCAGCCCGCACTCAATCCACTGAGCTACACCAGCCAGGGCTCATTCATTCATTTCTTTGATGGAAGGTGTTTGAGCCTGTGTGTGCACGCTAGTAAGGAAAGAAGTGGAGAGTGGAATAGACCGCGGTGGGAGGGGCCGCCTGCGGTGGAATCAATATCGGCTTGGTTCCTTGTCTCACCTCATTCAGGTTCTCTGTTCAAGTGTCCCCTCCTCAGAGACACCTGCTCCGACTGCTCTGTGAACGCTCCGACCCCTTCCTGAACCTGCCTTATTGTTCTTCATGGCTTCCTGCCATTAGATATTTATTCGTTTCCTCTCTTCCCATCAGGGCGTAAGCTCCACAAAGGCAAAGATTTGGCCCATCTTCTTTGGTGACCCCTCACTGGTGTCTGGAAACTGACACGTGGGGGTATTTAGAAAAAGTTTTGAGCGAATAACTTAATAGAAGAATGCCTGTACCTAGCCCCCTGTTCGAGTGGCTCAGTTAAGTTGGAACATTGTCCCATACACCAAAAGGTTGAGGGTTCGATTCCCTGTTGGGATGCATACAGGAAGCAACCAATTGATCTTTTTCTCTCACATCAGTGTTTCTCTCTAAAAATCAATAAACATAGCCTTGGGTGAGGATTTAAAAAAAGAGTACATATTCCTAGATGAATCTTTTTCTTTTGGCTTAGCACCTTTCAGACTTATTTTACACACATAATCCATTCAGACATAATTCGCACACCGCCTTTTAATTAAGGCATCATTTTGAGACTTCTGGGCATGAAAGTGGGACTTCGAGGGAAAATCATTCGTCGAAAGTGGGTTTCAGCTGCCCAGTGCGAAGTTCATCCTCAGCACCTCAAAGACATCTGACAGCGAGTCTTCATCTGATAGACTCCCTGGACGAGAAAGTAGGGTTCTCGTCCTCCCCGCTCCACTGTTCTCACTGAACGGCGGTTCCGTGGCTCAGGACAGAGGACTAGAATCAAGAGGTAACAGCTGCAAGGAATTAATGCAAGATTCTTAGAAAAGTATTTGCCGTGTATAATGCGCACCCACGTCTTTGTGTGCATCATACACGGGATTATTATGCCCATTAGTATGCCCGTGGTGTGTAATCATTGTACCCGGGTATAATGTGCCTCCTTATTTTTCCCTCAAAAATTTGGGCCGAAAATGCACATTATGCATGGCAAAATACGGTACCTCGTCATGCTCTAGCTTGCCTTACCTGTTAGGAAGATGCGTGTGGTAACAAGCTGGTACTTCACGGGGTGTGTATCAAAACACGTGGAATTAATGTCAGGGACACACTTCCCAATCCGCAGCTAAAGGCACTCTGTAAACCTGCAGTGTCATTACCGTGCCAGCTGTGACAAATACAAACATCCCCTCCATTCCACTTTCCTCTCTTATAAGTCACTCTTATTGATTTGTCATGTCACACAATGCTGTGTTTTCTTACACATCGTTTTCCCCCTCTGCTTTAGAGTAAGAAAGCAATTTCACAGCGAGGGAAGAGGGCGGTCGTGGTGGGGTATCACGCTCTGTAGCCCAAGCCCCTTTTCTTTGGCGAGCACTCCAAATTCAACTGCCAACTTAGCGAGCTGTGTTATTTTTCATCACGTGATGTTTTTGGCTTCCTGGGTTAGGGAGCAGTGCCCGATGAAAAGGAAGTCTGCGTGTTAATTCCCAACATGCCTGGTGGCAGGTTTCTCACATTGCTTTGAGGTGGGAGCAGGTGGCATCACCGAGAATGAAATGCATCATGTCACAGTTGGTGGGAAAACGGCATTCGGTGAAGACATATCCCTGCGGTGGATCTTGTTCATTGTTCAACAGTTTGGGGTGCCTTTATTTACATTCACATACTACAGTACAAGGACACAGAGGGGCTGTATATGGGGGTTGTTCTCGGCGTGAAGTTTAGCTTTGAGCCATAGAAGGCCTTTGGCAGAATAGCGTCATCGAGGGGCTGGGGTGTGGGTGCCCATCCACTTCTGTGGCAGGCCCCCCAAACAGACTGTCTCCTGTTGTCCGTTTTCCAGTGAGGCGACAGCCACGTCAGAAAACGGTGGCCCAGCGTCCACCCGTCCTAGTCACAGCATCTTCGCGGTGAAACGTAGAGCAGGTCTTGTTTGCCCCCTGACGTGTCTCCAAAGGCCTCAACTCTGCAAGTTACCATGTTTCGCCACCATTTAAATGTCTTTAAGTGTCAAAGGGCAACCAAAAATCCATCTGATTTTTTTAAATCAGAAGATGTATATGAGGATTCAAGGAACCAGGCATTGTATTTGACGTAGTCTAGTAGAAGAATAGCTCTGGGAACAGTAGATTGAAATAAGTATTTTCTTTAAATGTGACAGTTTTTATGGATATTTGAGCAAATATAAAAACTTAGTTAAAAAAGATATATTTGTATGTAATATACAAAAATATGGCAATATTTCTAATAAATATTCAGCATCTTTCTAAATAAAGCAGTTCCTATTGCCAAGCTAAAAGCAAGTTTTTATTTCTATAATTAGATTTTAGCGATAAAATATTAAAATATGAAAAATAGCCTTAATACAAGTATGCATATGTCTACATGTGCACATATATGTCTACATGTAAACATGAATAGTGCACATGTAACTAGCGTAGGCACTGCCAGGGCGTTGCTGTGGAGCAGGCAGGCACCATGCATGACCCAGGCCGGAAAGCTGCCTAATGTTTATTCTGCATGTTAGCGATGGACTCTGTTTGGAACAGGGATCCCTGTTTCGTACATTTACTGTTTGAATATGAGCAGCTTGTTTCTTGTGCTGGGTTGTCTGCTTCGCCGGTCCTGACGTCCAGGTCATCAAAGCGAAAGCAGTATTCACGTCTGCCTTTACAGTGCTCACTCGTAGGAGAGAGGACGTCACACAGTTTCAGAAATGTCTGTGCGTGTGCGTGAAAGTGTGAGAGAGAGAGATGCACATTTGAGGGGCACGTGGTGTGTGAAGACTAAGCCGGAGTTAACTAGAAAAAAGAAGGAAACAGACGCAGCCCAGGCAGAGGGCCTACCAAGACCTCGTGGAGGGAAGGAGCGGCATGGATGTCAGAAACCGGGAGAAAGCCAGGAGTACAGCAGTCAGGCCGCAGGGCGTGTGGGGCCTTGCGGCGCGGGGTAAGGCTCGTGGCAGTGCTGTGTGACAGAAATAGAAGGGGGGCCGCGCAGCCACCTTAAAAAGTCAGCGGACATGGCACCAGTGTTCGTGTCTTATTGAGCCCAATGCCGCCATCCTCCACCGCAGTGCGTCTGCATTCAGACCGGCCCCCAGCAAGTGCACGGGGCCGGCAGCTCGGCTGGCACAGCTCTGAGCGCTGGCTCTAGGCACTGGTGCAGCAGGGGAGCCCTCGGTGGGCCTCACAGAAGTCTGGCCGTCCAGCCCCTGCAGCCCCCCACAGCAGTAGGTCAGAATCTCCGAGGTGGGGCGTGGGCGGCAGGGCGGTCGTCTTTGTGAGCCTTCCACGTGATCTTACTGTGCAGCCAGGTATGAGGGCCACTCTGTGGACTGGGGACCTTGTCAAGGAGTTTTGCTTTTACCCTAGAACAATAACATTTAGAGTCTCAAGCAAGGATGTGGCATGATTGGATTTATATATTTTTTTAAAGATCTCCATGGTGAAGTCACAGAGAACAGATTGAGGAAATAAAGTAGAGACACCAATGCTGGCTGACCCTTTGGTGGCTCCGGCAGTGGCCTCGCTCAGTGGCGGTGGCTTTGTGGTACGCGGAGCTGGAATCAGGAATCATTTAGAAGGTGGACGTGTTGATCGGAGGTGGCACGTGGAGCGGGAGGGCAGCGGGACTCTTCGTTCCCTGTGATGGAGGATGCTGCAAGAAGATGCACATTCTACCTGAGTTTTCCAACACAAGCTACAAGTTTTTGCGTTTCATGAGTCTGGAACCTGTGTACCCAAGTTCTAAAGGAGTAAGTTCTAAACTGTGAAATAAGATCCCTCCATTGCTGAGAAGCCCATAGGCTCTGCTGTCGAGTATTTTGTTCGTTGACTGGGACTGAAGGAGCTGAAGAACTGTGTCGCTGAGGAGGACCCTGTCTTGTTCTGTCCTGGTTACCTAGACTAAGTCATCCAAGGGAAAGGCCACTTGTAGAGTAATTCTTATGTCATTCGACTTGTGACTCATTAAGGGCCTTGTCAAGGACATATTTGCTTGACCCAGAGGTACAGCACATTCCTCACAGTTCCCCCATTCTTGGTGTGCCCCGAGAGCTGAGCCCGGGCTTATTAGCATCAACATGGAGGTCAAGGGAGCTGTTACCATTTGCTCCTCCGCCATCCGTGGGCTTCCTCTTACCCCGTGTGCTCAAGCGGTCCCATCTTTAGCCAAGTCCTCCCGTGAAAAAGCACCACCGTCCCTTATTTCTCCCTCTTCTGGGACTTGAACCTACAGTCTGAAGTTCTGTCATTGAGTTACATTCCCAGTGTGGTCTTTTCTGAAGCTTTATTTTCAGAGTTTTTTCCTTCTTTTTATATCCCTGTCCTTTGAACCTCATTATTCTCATAGCCCAAGGAGGCAGTGACCCCCATCAGTGCCACCTGTACACTTACCCTGTCCAAGGCCGGTGATAGTTGTGCACGTAGCTGAAGAGTCGATGAACTCTGAGCGAAGAATTGTGGGAGGGTGCAGTCAGCGCCCCAGGGGTGCAGCCCAGGGCGGCTGTGAGTGCGGCCCAAGGCAGAATCATAAATTTACTTAAGACACGATGAGATTTGTTTGTGATTACATGTCGCAGTGTACTCAGTGTGTGGCACAAGATAACTCCTTCTTTCAGTGTGGCCCAGAGACGCCAAAAGGTTGGACACCCTAAACCGAATTCCTGTGGAGGTACCTACCTGGGGCACAGTGAGCACCTAATGTCAGCTTCAGTTTGGGGTTTATATGGACGCAAACAAAACTCTCTTACATATATAGTTTTTACTTCAAACGCACCGAATATACAGAAGTAAGTGTCTTCAAGGGAGTACTGTGTCTCATTGCCTTAAAGACCTCCGAAACCGCAGGAAAGATACAGTTTTGAAGCACTTGTATGGTTCATACAGGTGCCTTCCCACCAGTTCCTCTTCCCCCACTAGGTCACATTGGCACATGTAATTAACTGATTGTCAGAAAAGGAAGCTGTCAGAGTGAACATACCAACGTAAAGCCCCCAGAACTGTCAGACTCACATGGCAGGTTTGACTCTTCCCCTGTTTGATTTTTCCCCCTGCTATTAATTCTAATTTAAAATTGTCATGTGTATGGTCTGTCTTTGGAAATAGGATCTTGTTGAGGGTTGGAATTGCATCCTGTGTGTACTTTGGGCTGAAGGTGTGTTTTCAGCCATAAACTGCGCATCCAATGGACGTCTCGGAATCTCCTTCCTGTGCGTGCAGGGATTTGGGGGCGGCGTGACCGAGGAGTTATCCCGGCGCAAGGCTGAAGGGAGCTGAGCCCACCTGCCCTCGCCAGGCTCACACCCCACGCCAGGAGCTCGTGGGGCTGACCAGGCAGAGTCAGTCTTCAGCTCTCATCTTTGCCACCCACCACGAGATTAGAAAGAAACTGGGATAACAAACCCATCTTTCCCTACTTCATATTCAGAGGGTAAGGCTGTGGATTAACTGTAGAAAGTGATTATTCCCCTCTATTAGAAAAGAGAATTTGATTTCTATTGCCTATTAATTTTTCAAAAAAGTTGAAGGTCTACATAGCATATCACCTTAGGTATATAATTATAATGAAACTTTATATGTGCTTTTTGTTATTAAAAGAAGTATAATTAGGTAGGCTGACTTCCCTTATAATTATCTCTTTAAAGTTTTATTTCAGGCACAGGCTATTGTTAATATTTTGTATGGGTCTGTTTTATTTTGGGTGAAGATTTTTGACAATTCATAGCATGTTGTCTGATAAGTTCCACTTATATCTTGCCTAAATTATATATGAATTTAGAAAATGAATATTTTAGTTCATTTTAGGAATATATTCTGTGCAAGTTTTTTTAGAATAAATGATAAAATATTGCTATCTTAGAAATAATATAATGAATCAATATTTCATATTGATAACTAATAATACCATAATGGCAAGTTAAAATTCAGTCATTTATTTTTTGCCATTTTGAGTTTGAGATTAAGGGAAAAACAATACATTTAAATCATTTAAAAATTATCTGAAAAACCTAATGATGTGAAGAGCTTACATTTACATATGTAGAATAAGTCACATTGTGCTCTGCTGAGAATTTTTACTCAGCATGTAAATACAGATGTTCTACATCACTGGAGATCAAAAAGCCGTTTCTTCAACTGCTAATTTAATAAGAGGATGATTCTTACAGCAGAAGGTCAGATACGTTACTGAGGAAAACGTCCATGCTGTTTGGGTTGCCCTGTATTAATGTCAAACACCGTATGTACAACTAAAAGCCTCTTCAGTGATCCATGAATTCATATAAAATCATGATCAATAATTGTCCTTAGTCTTGCAAAGTTAACGAGGGGCAGGTACATATGAAGTCCTAACTTGTAACATCTTCGTCTTCTAATGAAAAGCCTGCGTGAGCAGGTAATAAGCCCACACTAGCGGAGCCACTGTCTCACGAAGCTTCTGAACTCTGGCGACAGAGACTTCAAATGATGAGCGATGCAGAGACTCAGAGGGAGGGGCTGGTGCCGTGACCCGGGCACTGAGGCACTGGGGGAGGTGGCTGAGGGCACCCTCTTCTCTGCATGAGATTTACACACCTGAGTTAAGGTACTGAAGAGTCTCATTTAAATGCAGAGGAGCCCTGGCTGGTGTGGCTCAGTGGATTGAGCACTGGCCTGCGAACCAAAGGGTTGCCAGTTTGATTCCCAGTCAGGGCACATACCTGGGTTGCAGGCCCCATCCCCAATAAGAGGCATGCGAGAGGCAATCACACATAGATGTTTCTCTCCCTCTCTTTGTCCTTCCCTTCCCCCTGTCTAAAAATAAATTTAAAAAATCTTTAAAAAAAATGCAGGAGAGATTAACAATCTAGAAGATTTAAGGTAAGACTTCTAGATTGTTTAATCAGTGGACACTGTCCCAGGAATTGACTCCACATTCATTACAAACCACGTGGGAAGGGGAAGGGGCAGCGGGGATGGCGAGAGCCTGGGAGGGGCAGGCAGGCTTGTGAGCCGGAAGGTTGTGAAATGGGAGGCGGGAGGGGTGCACAACAGTGGGATCCACAGGAGTCTGCACGTTGACCTCTGGGCATCCTCTTGGTGCCTCTGTGGGAGTGTGTTCTACAACATTTGCTGAAAGAGCAAGGCATTGGGAAAATGTTTTTCATGGGCAATCCTTTTCTTTTGCCAATGGCGAGCTCTCAATGCCCTTTTCAGTGCCAGGGTAAACCATAGCATTTTTTCAGTACGATCCTCCTTTTCCATCTACTACATAGAGAAATAATCCAGAGGGTTTGCTCCTAATTCGATGACAGGAATTGAACCACTCACTTCACCGCCCGGATACCAGTGTGGGTCGACCTTGCTCTGAGCTTTGGTGGGAGGCACCCAAGTCATAATGAAGCGGGAAAAGGAACACGGCGATCTCAGGCTTCTTCCGTAGATTCCTACCTAGGCCAGCCAGGCCAGTAACTCCATGTCAAAGACGAGTTCAAAGGCAGTACAAGAAGTAGGAAAACATGACCTACTGATTTTAATTAGCATTAGAGCATGTGTTCTTGATAGTACTCATGCTAAAAGCTTATAGAAAAATGATAATTTTGTCTATTTTCTTTATATTTAACCTGTGGTTGAAAGAAAATTAGCCCTAAATTGTGTGGCTCAGTTGGTTGGAGTGTCGAACCATAGACCAAAAGGTCATGGGTTCAATTGTTGGTCAGGGCACATACCTAGGTTGCGGGTTCAATCCCCACTTGGGGAGCATACGAGAAGGCAGCCGATCAATGTTTCTCTCTCACATTGATGTCTTGATCTCTGTCCCTTTCTTTCTCATTTCCTACTCCCCCCTCTCTTACTCCCTCCCTCTCTATCTAAAAGCAATAATAATAAAAAAAAAATCATTCTCAAAATCCACATCTTCCACTAACTTCCTTGATAGAAAATTCCCTAAGGATGACGGCCAACCAGCTGAGCCATACCAGTCAGGGCCAAGTAAATGATCTTATATAGCAAAATGTGAGAGCCGCTGTCATAGAGCTTTCTCAATTATGGAGAAAAAATTTTGCTTTGTTCTGTGTTAGGTTATTTTTTTCCACTGCAAGAGGTTACCTCTGACAGCAGCGAAGCCAGTGCAGTAAGAATAAATGCGTTCACTAACTTAGAACAGAACTAAGTGATGGTCAGTGTACGTATTTTAAGAGATTACCGTCATCCTACATCCCCAGTGCTTCTTCCAACGATAGCACAGATGCGAAGTAGGTATTCCCTGAAGACAGCATTCTGAACTGTACCATGTCTTCTGTTTGCTCTATATTTCTTAAAAACAGCATTTTCTTTACGATCCCTACTTACTCACCCATGTGAAAACAGCCACCAAATACCAACTCTATTTTTCGTTTTCACCCACAAAAGCACCCAGAGTCTGTCTCTTCGATGTCTCCACTGGAAAACTTCTATATGACAAATTAGCTTTCGCCTCCTACTTTTTTGCCTTCATTTGGCGGCCAGAAAGCCAGATCTTAGTCTACTCGACATATTCCCCTCTCCTTCCTAACCCAGCGCTGCCGTGGAAGCTGCCAAGAAGTTTGAAGTGTGGGTGTCTTGAGTAAAAGGGAATTCACTGCTGTCCATCAGTTAGAAAATGTTAGGTTTCCTTTTTTAGACAAGCAGAACAATAAATGACAAACAGGCCGGCCTTAGACCAGGAAACGCTTCATCATCTTAAAATTAAAGTAATTGCTTTTAAAATAAGAGACTGCATCTGTAACCCCCCAACTGTGTCTTCTATGACACTTTATTTGGTAGCAAGATGATTTTTTCTCTTGTAACTGTCAATATGGAAGTTTTAATAGAGTCGGTCTGCAAGCCACCACCGAAACAAATCCTCAGAATAACGCAGATTGTAGCAAAAATAATACAGAGCGACACATCTGCCAAACGTATTTATAGAACGAAGCTTATGTAACAGAAGACATCCTATGCTAGAAGCAGAGTTCGTTCTCCAGTGCTGCAGCCTTCTCCGAGAGTTCCTCAGCGTTATTTTGGGGATAGGATGTTCGTATCAAATTAATGGGCTAAAAAAAAAAATACTATTCAACGGATGGGATCACATTGGAGCAGCAAATTTAAAAGGATTTTTTTTTCTCCCAGGCAAAATGTAGGGTAGGACATGTGTATATGTGCCAAGGTCGCTCCCAAAATGTCTCAAATAAGTGCATATTCTTGCATATTCAAATTGTCTTGCATAGTCACATGGTCACAAACCCATTTTTCTACCCACAGGACACAGTCACTGGTGGGGCTGTCGTTGCTCAGAGGAGCCGCGTCCATGTATTTATTTATTGCCTGCGTCTTCCAGGTGTGGTCTGAGCCGGTGGTGGGCACACCTGCTGAAGTGGTGTGTGGCAGCTACACAGGACTGAACGGTCCCGTCCGCGAAGCGCACAGCCCAGGATGGTGTGCTGATGGGGGTTTTTGAGACAGTTGCAAAAATTTCCCATGATGCCATACCTTCAGTACTTTTGGCTTTTTTTTACCCAAGTTTAACATAGAGCCGTAGTGAAATATACAGCTATAAATATTAACAAGCACCGTCCCGGAAGTTACAGGGATGCAGTTAACATGGTCCTACTCCAAACTTTGAAATGCAAAGAAACATGCAGTCAGTGGGGAGGACATGCAAAGCATTGACTTTTGGGGGGAGGGGGATGTAATAGGATAGAATAAATACAGGACCGGACTCACCGGGACATGTAATGGAAGCAACAGTCTCTTGTACCTGGGGAGAAAGGGGAAGCTTAGCCGGGAGGATGACCCTTGGTCTGAGTTACAGGGTTCTCAGGCTTTTGTGCCAAACACTGGCGACTTCCAGAAAAGGAGGGTAAGCGAAAGCTAGAGGTGTCTTCCCCGATATGAAAATGAGAGCAGACCTTAGTCAGAATCCTGCCAGAATTTTATCAGCATGCTGACACAAAACTAGTCAGTTCTCTGCCCTTTTGGAACTCTCGACTGTGAGCTTTAATGAAAGCTCACCTCCAAAGGAGGTGCACCACAGGCTCAGGGTGGCAGGGTCAGGAAGCCCGGTGTTCTCCGCGGACAGGGCCCCCCATTAAAGGGGCACAGAGCAAAAAGAAATCCTCCACTTGGAGTGCCGTTTGGCCACTGGGCCTGTCGGGTTCTTCGATTTTGTACCTAGAAGGGCAGAGATGCCTGTATAAGCTTTCTAGGAAGCCACCCCTCCTGCATCCCACTGGTTGTACTGAAGAAGGGTTATTTTTGACTACCTAAGCCAACTAACCTGCTCCGTGGTGCAGACACACTGGTGCTATTTGAAGTGTGGCGCAGCCACCTGCTGTGTGCAGGCGCCTGGCAACAGCCCTCCGATGCTAATTGCCCTGAGAGGGAGTCACCGGTTTGCATGCTCAGGTGCTGGTCAGAGGTGACTCACAGGACAGTCCCTGCTTACCATACATTTGTTTGTAAACTACAGACACTTTACTGGCCAGAGTATGACTGACTGCTTTAACTCTGCTTCGAGGTTTGGAAGTTCGTTCCTCTAGAAGTGAAATCCCACGGGGAGGGGTGGAGTGGGTGTGTGGGTGTGTGTGTTGTTTGCTTGTTTTTGGTTCCTTGGCAGCCAGCTGACTCTGTCTCCCAGGCCCGGGCAGAGCCTCAGTGGTGAGGGGGCACAGCGCATCAACGAGGGGAAACCGGCCCCCGTTCTGTGGCGAGGGCCCAGACCCCTCCTGCTGTGGTAACTGCTGCATTTTCCCTCCATGTTCAGTTTCCATGAGACAGATCGTTCTTATTCAGAACCGGCCATTACGAAAGAATAACACTTGAACAAGATGAGAAGTACTTGAGGGTTCCTTGAAGACTGACTTTCAACTAAAGACAAAGGTGTTTGTTTGAAACTTTAAAACATCTGCTGTCATTTTTGTAGCTTGGAAGCCCAGCGGGCAACGTGCCTGGCCTTGCGTCCAGTCGCGGTGCTCTCCAGCGGATGAGGTCACGGAGGACTTCACGCAATCACCCCCCTCCTAAGGTTTCCCGTTGCCTTCAGGTATCTACTTGGAAAGAAGTAGAATATTTCTATTTCAGGTGACATTGCTCTTAGCAACGAATTCAACCCACTGTCAGTTCTGTTTCTGAAACCGTTCACATTTCAAGCTACAAATACAAACCAATGTTATATCAACACCACACACACACATACACACGTGCACACACATGTTTGCTTGTAAGCATTACATGCTCATTACAAAAATTTGGAACACTTCATGAAAGTATAAGAAAAAATGCATACTCTCACTACCAAAAGATAGTTAATGCTTGAGGTATTAATATTTTCTGTTAGTATTTCCATATGCATACATTATTTCAAAATTGCCATTTTGCATATAAAGTTTGATATCTTCCATTTTACCTGCTAGGAGCATTTTCATTCAATAATCATTGAAGGCATGACCTTTGTCGGCTGCATAATATTCTATCCTATGGACTTACTATGATGCATTTAACTGCCTTTGCCATTGTTTTTGATGCTCAGGATTTTTCTTGTTGACAATTGAAAAACCTATTTTCTAAAGGTATGTGTGCATATATGCATGTGTATTTAAATTGAATATGATAAGGTTTTGAAACAGGTTTAAATTATTTTAAAATTCAATGAAGTTTTTTGCTTACATCTAGGTAAAAGTAATGAAACTATCATTAGAGATAAAATACTCTGTTTTATTAGACGACCGCTTGCTCCGGGGCCTGGGGAGGCACCTGGGGACCTCACGCAACACCCTGTGTGCGTGTGAGGTTTGCCCTCCACCACCCTGCTGGGGTTCGCAGTGCTGCAGAGCAGTTTCAACTACCTGCCAACCAAAGAGCATCATCAAGCTCAGGGTAACCGAGGGTCTAAAAATCCCTGGTTCTATTTTCTTTTCCCTCATAAAATCTGTTTCAGTACTATGCAGACCAGTTGTTTTAAACGCTGGTCAAACTGCAGAACTCTGGGCAGTATTTCCATGTGGCACGCCTGCAATCTTTCAGTCCACTCTCCCTCCCCTGGCGCGTTGTCAGAGGTAAACAGTCACAAACAGCAGCAGTCATCAGAGACAAGAAGCAAGCGATTTCATTTCTAAAGACACAAACAGGAAGTGTCCATTTCCAATGCCTACCTTTCTGGAATGGCTACGCCTCTACCTTTTTAGATTTTTATCCCTAATGTAATGAGTTGGAACTCCAGTGGGAAATAGTCTAAAGAGCATACTAGTGCAGAAACGTAAAGTGGTTTTCAAAGAGCTGGCTGTTCAGGTGCCTCTGAGCACTTGCCGTCTGCCCTCCAGCGTGGCCTGACTCCCACGCGACAGGGACGGTCCCAGAACACCGGACCCCGCACCTAGAGCGCGCATTTCGGATGTTCGTGTTGCTGGATCTGTTTGTGAACAGCCAGGGTAGGTGCTGTAATACTATTAGCAGGGCTGTTTTTGTGGGAGCGATCTTCTCTGCGTGCGTGGCCCTTTGGGGATACCGCCTAAGGAAAACTGTCCCCACAGCTGTCTGCTGCAAGAGAGCATTTGATCTGAGCTCCAAATCGGCGGTAGTCCTTCCTTAAGTTTGGCTTCACTCCTGCTGGTTTAGTTACCCCAGTCAACTGAGGTTCAAAATATTAATGGGAAAATTCCAGAAGTCAGCAATTTATTCATTTTAAGTTGTGAGCCATCAGTGTGGGATGAGGTCTCACTCTGAACCACTCCATCCAACCCAAGACGTGGGTCAGCGCTTTGTCCCGTGTACCCACTCGGCACAGTGAGGTATTTCGAGAGAGAGGCCACATTCACGTAACTTTCATTATAGCGAATTAGGGTAATTGTTCTATTTTACTATTAGTTATTGTTGTTAATCTCTTACCTGCCTGATTTATAAATTAAGCTCTATCATAGGTATGTCTGTCTAGGAAAGAAAAGTATACAGGGGGGTTGGTATTATCTGTGGTTTCAGGCATCTGCTGGGGGGTCTTGGAGCGTGTCCCCCGTGGATGGGGGGTGGCAACTGTCATCTGTTTCTGGACCTGACACTTAATGCTTGATTTTTTTAACCTTGTACCTAGGACCCTCCATGGAAAGTGTTCCGTAGTATACGGTCGAGATGTTGGATCAGATGCCTTTAGATAAGGGTTGTCTCGTGAAACATTCCTGCTGTTTTCCGAGGCGCCTGAATCTTCCGTGTGTCTCAGCCAATTAGGAGGTAGATTTAGTGCTCTTTGCTTAAAGCCGATGCAACAGCATAGCCCCAGGCAGGCTGCGAGCATTTTATCTGTACCGAGACCTTGAAATATTGACAGGTTCAACATTTCATTTGTTTATACAGTTGAAAATTCTTGGTTTTCTAGAATATACCAACTGAGCTAAAATATACCATCCTTTTCCTGTTTGATAGTCTCTTATGAAACCTTGCTCCGCGATGACAAGGAAGAGTGTTTAAGTCTTATTATTCAGAACTTCTATATTGCCTTGGGAATACAGTTATGCACACACGTGTTTATGCATCTGTCCTTATGCACATGTATGTAGGTATATGCATGAGTATATGCAAGTGTGTGCATATGCACACACATGGATTTGCTTTCCAAAATTCCACATTTGCAGTTATTTTAGGAGCAGTTTGCATTTGAAAGGACAAAGGAAAAACTGAGAATGGTGGGTAGAGCTTCTAGGTCTCAGTGGGGTTTCCCTCCACAGAGTTCAGAGGCCAGCCAGTCCCTAGAATGCAGAGCCTGAGGCTCCTCCCAGCACCAGTGTGAGCTGGGAAGTCTGAGGTTCCCCCTCCTGGCTCTGCCCCCAGGCATGCTGGTGCTTGCAGGGGACCCCAGCAGGAAGTTGAGGCCCCCACGGTCCCGTCTCACTGCCGTCCAGAGGTTCTGGCTATTGAGTAGACCCAGGGTTTGGCGAGCTTTGTCCAAAGCCAGGAGTGAGCAGCATCTTTTCACTCCAGAGGGAATTCGCTGACCCCTCGCCTGGCGTTCAGGGAAGGGGCTCTCGGCCAACTTGGCCATGGCTGGTATAGGGGGAGGCTGTGGAAGTGTCAGCAGAGCCTCGCTGGGTGCAGGGAAGGGCTGGCGGCCTGTCTCAGGGAAGCCGTCCTCAGGAGTCCAGCCGGCAGGAGCAGAGGCTGAGCCGTGCTTCCCCCTCACTGGTGAGGCCACGTGCCGTGGAGGCGGTGCCCATGCTTCTATGCATGAAGGAGTCCCATTGTTCATTGACAGACTCAGCCCAGACTCGAGGCAGGAGAACAGCTCAGCAGCACCGGGCGGGGTCTGGGGTGGGTGGTCCAGGCCACAGGGTGCAAGGGCCATGCAGGTCCCACCAGGGACAAATTGGCTCGGTGGGAGCCACGTTAATTATGTGGTCATTTTGCCAGAGGAGTTATTCCAGAAGAAGCAGAGCTAGGTGGTCTATCCATGGGACACCAACCACAGATTCGTTGGGAATTAGCTGGATACTAAAGCGATGAGACCACACAGAAGGCCCTAGTCTTCCTGGAACGTCTCCTGCAGGGTCAGGCGATCTGACCCAGAAGCCCCGCATCCGCTGCCTGGCTCTACACCTTCAGGTCAACCTCTTTCCCCCCCAACTGCTGTTTTCTCTGCTTCCCTGATGGAACAGTTACCCCCAAAAGAGCATAAATACAACCCTCAATACCCTCCTGTGCAGACGCAGAGCAGCTCAGAAGGAACACTGCCATACTGTATATATAAAAATAGCCCCAGAAACGTCTACTGCCACCAAACACATGGACAAGACAGTGCGTGACAGCGCGTGGATTTGAACTTCTCTGAAGAAGCTTGGGGGTGGGCGGGCAGGGTACTTCCTCGTTAACTTTAATGTATGCACAAAAGTCCATGAAGTAAAATACATTTCACTGATATTTTCTAATTATAAACGAAGGCTAATTTCTCTTAACCCTTTTAACATATTCACAGAAATGTTTTTACATTCGCTGAGAGTGCCGTTGTATCAGGGGAGTGGGGCGGGGAGCGGGGCGGTGGGGGAGCACCCGGCGTGCAGAGCGCGGCGCTTCGGCAGCCCCAAGCCCGCGCACAAGGCTCCCGGGCTGTAAGGCAATTACAGATGAGACTCTCTGTCTCCCGAACTCTCCACGGAAACCAGTTAGCTGTCCTTGGCTTAAGTGCCTGAGATTTCGCAGCACTGCTAGTTTTTCCTTGTAGATCTTCTTAAGAAAGACTTGGACTCTCTGGGTCCTTTTGGGGTCGGGAAAGCACAGCTCCATGCCCTCTAAGTCGTGTGCGCGTGGGTGTGGGGCTGAGCCCGTGGGCGCGGTGGGCACTGGGCCTCTTTGGGGCTGGTGTCTGCTTGAGCAAAGATGAGCATGATAAAACGGGTCAGCTCAGATAGTCCCCGTGTTCGTTTCTGAGTCTGTACTGTGGTAAATACTCGCTGTGACGGGTGTTTACTGGGCTGTACGTTTACTGTGTGCCTGCAGGAGTCAGGCAACTGCTCCAAATCCGGGGCGGCCCCCGGCCGGTCTGAGCTTGAGAGAACACAGTGCGACTTCTCTCTCACTTCCAGCTCTCTCCCCGCTTACTTTTCCTCGCTAATTTTTGTTTCCATCTACCTTCTGCTCATTGTCTTTCCAATCACCCATGTTAAGTGGTGATCAGAAACAGCGTGAATAATGACGTCCACGGACAGTTCGTAAATCTCAACTGAGCCAGTAATTTCAACCTTGTCTTCTATTGGATCTTCACATGGAAGCTGCTTGACATGATCAAAACTGATTAATTTGCATTTCACTTCCTCTGTTCACCTCTGCATGTTATCTAGTGAAAGTGCAGACCCGCGGGGGCCATAGATGGACAGTGGGAAGGGCGGGGAGGAGGAGACCTAGGTGATCCGTCGATTGGACAGTCGACCCCAGAATACCCGGGACCTAGCTGAACACTGAGTTCCAAGCCTGCACGCAAGTGAGGGTGCAGGGGGTGTTGGGAGCCGCGTGAGCGTTCTGACTGCAAGAGGCCAGGCCCACGGTGCTGAGTGAACACGGGATGGCCCAGAACTGGATGTGGACGTGTATGAGTGGAAGGGGCTGGGCACAAAATGCAAGATGCAGCGAGGAAAGAGCAAATACTAGTCTAGGCAGGTTTAAAAAAAACTAATGGTAACGACAAGGAAAGTGCACCAGCCATCAAGAAAATAATTTAGGAAAATAGCAGGGAAGAGTGGGGGAATGCAGAGTAGCACCTGAGAAATACGTGCTGAGAAAGTGAAAACACAGTTGAAAGACTGGCGCGCAGGGACCAAGGTACTTCCGAAACGTGCTGTCAGACAAATGGGCACCGGGGCATTCCCGAGGAGTGCACGGGCGTGCTGTTCATTTTCCTGGACAAACTGTGAGCATCCCTCCTTCTCTGCTTGTGTCCGTGAAGCTGCCTTGACCCGGTAAGCACTGATGGTCCCCTTGGCTCCCTCAGAAAACACTGAATGCCTGCCCTCCGACAGGGTGCTCTGCTTGCTCAGGATACACACGAATCAGCCAAGCAGCGTGTTTCCCAGGAGCTGATGA